>PVHY01003217.1:0-111620 GCA_004024945.1 Uropsilus gracilis
AGGATAGTTAGATTTAAAAATAGGCAGTTAGTCAGCTGATGCTATGAAGTCAATGGAAGCCATGTCTCATTACCTATTTTATAGTATCTGAAGTAGAAAAGGAAAAAGAGAGTTAGAAAAATGATTCTCACTAGTATCTTTTCTATAAACTTTGAGTTTTTCATATGCTTCTACAAGGAGGAACATATAATTCACAGGGATAAATTTAGCATCTGGCCCCAACTAAGACATCTCTCCTTACCAAAACTGACTCATCTAAGCAAAATGGACAGGCATTCTAGATCCCGTTGTTTGTCTTGGGTAGGGTGGAAAATAGTGTGGAGGACAATAATAAACCTTCCCACTTATATATGCTGACTACTGTCTGACATTTCACGTAGGTAATCTATAACACTCATAACTAATCAGCAAAGTTGATTGTGTCTTGTATTTAAGGATAAGAAAATCACATGTGACTTGGAGGTTAATTAAGTTGTTGGAGGTCACATATTGAGTAATTAGCAGTACTTTAATTTGAACCGAGGTGAAGAATTAGATTTTATCCAGATTTAAACCTGCCTTGGTGGAGATATGAATCATCAAGAATACTGGCCCCTTAAATCCTTTGGTATTCTTAGAGAAATCTTTATAGACATTGTCTGAATTTTCATTGCTGCTTTTAACAGGGAAACAAAGATGCATCTAATCAGATGCTCCAGAAAGCATGGAGGGACTAGAAGGATGCAAGCCTCAAAAATGAATGATGGAGGGAAAGCCGCACCGTAAGGATATGCAGGAGGGTTAGACTGTTCTTCCCATGGTGAGGATGCTTCAGGTGTCAATATTCCCTATTCTGAGTTGCTGTAACTTTGATTGTATTTATCCTAATGTATTAGTAACTATATACATTTTCTATGAATTCCATAACATTATCATAAGGTTAGTGGTGTAAAACAAAGAAATTGTATTCTCATACAGTTCTGGAAGCCACAAATCCAAATCAATATCACCAGAATGAGCAATATCAGGTGTTTTCAGGGTCAGATTTACTCCAAAAACAATAGCTAGAGATTGCCTCTCTACTCTCAGCATCTCTTGTATGTGTGTTACCTCCATATCTATTGTAAGAATGTGCTTGATGATACTGAAAACTTATCAGAACTATCAAGGATATATTAGTAATCTTCCAAGAATTTTAACTTCATTACACCATTTGCCATATAAGGTAATGGATACTCAAATTCCACACATGGGAATTGGGCATATTTATTAGGGATTATCAGGTATCGATTCCAATAACCAAATGACAAACATATCTAATCAATATAATTTGAATTTGAATAATATGTTTTTAATATTTTTCTTCACTGTACCTTTTTTTTTTTTTTTTTTTTTTTTTTTTTTTTTTTTTTTTTTTTTTTTTTTTTTTTTTTTTTTTTTTTTTTGCCCATGGAACCGCAGGTTCTTGTTGTCCGGGGTACCACAGACTCAAGGAATCCCCAGCCTCAGTTTCCCAGGTAGCTGGGATTACAGGCACGCGCCACTACATCCAGCTGAAACTTACAGGCACGAGCCACCGTGCCCGACCTCACTGTACCTTTTGATTGAGCAAAATATCAGTGATACAGGACTGGAAGGTAGATATTTGTAATAAAATGTTATTGTTTTGGTATTAATTTATGAATAAGAGGAAGTAGGAATTAGGTGTAGGGAAAGCCTATGATATCTTCAAATTACAGTTCTCCTATGACGTCAAACTTTTTTAGAAGACAGCCCTACCTAGTACTTTGAGTGTATTTTCATAACGTTGCATTACCTAAATAATAAAAGGGAACTTATCTACAAATAGTGTTCTGTTAAGTTTGACTCAACGAAAGGTAAGCATTCATAGAATTGGGGTAGTAAAATGTAGACACTGCAAAATAATAGTTTTAGGAAATGAATAAAAGTAATTACTATGTATATCAAGGAATGAAAATGTTCTCTAAAACCTTTAAAATCAAGCTTAAGTTTTCCTCCTTCCAGTTTTTTTTTTAAATTTATAAACACTTAATCATATACATTCACACATTTTCAAGTCTGAAAATTAATATCCCTACCACTTATTTCTCGATAAAATAGTAACTACCACTCCCTTTGTGTTTTTCCTTATTTCAGCCAGTAATTTGGTACCAAAAATGAACAATGAACAAAGGTGACTATAAGAGGATATGTGCACAAGCACTGTGAAATCTGCAGAGCTGTGACCTACGAAAATACAGCTTTGCTGCAGGAGAGAAACATAAGAAGGAAGTGAAGTTTACAACTCCCAGGGTGGAGTAATGATTACAGCTACAGAAGTTTATGGAGGGAATTATGTAGATAGCATCAACAGTGCTAATCTTGTAGAATATTTTACAAACATTAATTCAGATACAACTCAGTGCCAAAGTGGAAGGAGCTGATTGGAAGTGAAACAGTACAATTCTGCTGTTTCCACCATAAACATAGACAAGAGGTTCACAGAGATTTAGTTGTTCCTAGTACTTTGGTTAATAAGCCTTTCAATCTTTTGAAGTGTTACAAAAGATACTTCAAGATGCAAATTGTTATATGTGTTTTTAAGAATCCTAGGAAGAATACTATAAAAACTGTATCTTATCCAACCTTTCACAGTGAGAGTAAAAAATTGAGATCTGCCAAAAATTTAAAGAAGAAAAACTACAAATATTAATTAGAACTCTTTTAACATGTTTTGGTTATCCATAAATTATACATCTCTGGACATCAATTTTGTTATTTGCAGGTGTATATGAGGTCAACCTCTACAATTATAATTTTTCTTTCTGCACATTTTGATGCGAATGTCTGAAGATGTAGAGTTTTCATACTATTTTCTGATATTAAAATAGGATTAATAATAGTAATAGAACAGATGAGGGCTCATTACATCTCAATCTGTGTTGCAAGAACTTTACATAAATTAATTCATTTAATCTTTAAAGGGCTTCTATAAAGTGTGACCAAGTCTTATTATGAAGAAGGAAACTGAGAAATGGATATTTATCTGTAGAAGAAATAGAAGTTTATGAAAAATGGCCAACCAATGTTCTTACTAGCCTCATGTCTAAAACTTATAAACATTTTGAGTCTGTGTATATGTATCTAGATAGAGAGATAGAAACAGAGAAAGACACAGAGGCATACTGAAATCAAAATAGCCATCGATACTTGATGGCTTTTTAAAGTCAAAAGTATTTTTATCCAATTATATAGGAGAATTATTTAATTAATTAACTAAAATCAATAAGCTAATACTCAAAAAATATGGCTCATATGTGCTCATTTTCTTTTAATTAACTCATCTTCTAAAAATTATTTGATGTATGTCCAAGTGTTTTCCTTTGATCCTGAGTCACAAATTAAACTCCTAGGATGTATTTCATTGGCAAATTATACCCCTTAAGAGACCACAAATATTAGATTGGATTCCTGTGAACTTCAAAGCATAGGAAAGACATTTTATTTGTATACTTTAATATTTTAAAAATATTTAAAGCATTTTATATTTCCCTAATTTTCACATTTTAATTTATTTTAATTTTAATAGTAGAGTTTCATTAATTATTTCAAAAGCATTCAGTCTAAGTTTTATTTAAAATAAAGTCAAGCATCAAGATAAGACCTAATAAATAATAAAGTCAATAATCAAGATAATTGATATGTTTCTAGTTAAGTAAAGAATCTAGAAAAATAGGGAAAAATGAAATTATGCAAACCATTAGTACTCAAAAATAGGGTCTGGAGTTAAACTAAGTTCAATCAGTATCAAAAAAATATCAGCTACAAGCATATGTGAAAAGTACTTAATGTCACTAATGATCAGTGAACTGCAAGTAAGAACCAAGGATACCACCTCACACATATTGATATGGATATTATTTAAAACAAAATAAGTATCGGTAAAATGTGGAGACACTGAAACTTTCTTGAAAACTATGATGACTACAGAAAAGAGTATGAAGGTATATAAGGGATCCTATAAAACTAAAAATAATACTATCAGATAATTCGGTGATTCCGCTTATAGGTATAGATAGATGCTCAAGCACCAGTAATCATAATGTCTAAGGGGCAGAACCAATCCAAATATCAGTACACATAGGAATGGACTGGACGGACCAAATTTGGTATACATGTAATGTCAGAGTGGGGAAATTTTCCTCTACTATTTCATGTTCCTATCATTGAGGGGTCTAAAATTTAAACTTGCAAAGGAAAGATTGGCAAGAGAAAAATATGAATTTTCTCCATGGTTGTATGTACATGAGTTCAAAGATACTGTGCTCAAAAAGGTGTTTAGAATTTGGGTTTATACCCAATAGGAAAAGAAGAGGGAGAAAAATAATTATAGAAAACAAATAACTTTTAGTAAAGGTGAATGAACCCTTAGGAGAATACATGGGAGATGTGGGCGCTTTGTGATTATGACTGTTTATGTTTGACTCTGAATTCTCTCTGGTGATGAGTCAGTCTTTGGTTTTAAAAACTCCCAAGAAGGCTATTTATGACAACTGAGTTCTTTTGGGAGACTGTTTTTAGGAGATAAAGAAGTTCAAGGAAAAGAAATTCTATTCTCAAATGTTTTCAGCTCAAAATAATTTCTATGCCAGAGTTATGTCTGCTGGGCCACTTCTCTGCAATGGAATATTGCCCAACCTCAACAAGGATGGGTAGCCAATTAACTGATATAAAAATGGACGAATCTAACAAGATGAACTTAAAAGAAATAACCAGGAGATACAATTCCACTCACGTGGGGTATCTAAATTTAAAGCAACAGAAATTAGAATGATGGTTACCAAGGGCTGAGGAGTGAGAAAAGAAAATGGAAGTTTTTTTAATAGGTATAGACTTTCTGTTTCACAAGATAAAAGCCTTAGAGATTTGTTTCACAACACTTAACACTACTAAACCATTTAAGATGGTTAAGATGGTAAGTTTTATGTTATGCATTTTTTACCTTAATTTTAAAGGCTTACCAACAAGATATTTTTGACTAAATATGTACCTTTTATTCTTTTTCACATATAAAACTGTGATTATAATAATAGTTTGACATGTCTGTTATGTTGAAAAAAAACTGAGGTAACAAATGTAAAAGACTTTACACAAAACCTGTCATATATAAACTCAATCAGAAAAAAAAAAAGAATTATTGGCCATAAAGAAAAAAAAATACTTTAAAAATATATTGGTGTAAAATGGAATTCAAACCATAATATGTGCAATGATTAATCTTTGTGCCTTCATATATTTATTTCCAACATGAAAAGTCACTGAATCTCAGAAAATTTGTCAAGATTTTCTTTACTTTTAAGATTCATTCTATTATGAAATTGAAATTTTTATTTCTAATATGATTCTTTCTGGTCTCTGGGTACCCTGACACCAGCCTTTGATATTTTATCTGTATAATGAAGTTCAAAGGGTCTGAACTGAAGATTTTGCCTGTATTTGGTGAAATAATCAAAAGCAAATGGGCAATGCTTTTCAGGGTAGCCCTGGATTTCATTAATCAACCTTAGAAATATCCTCATTGAATAAGAATAAAATTCAAGAAAAAAGCAATAGAAGTTACAAAGCCAAAATTTTGACTTGTATAATTTGTCTGTGTTCTCACCTGCTGTTTTTATCTTTTAATTTTTTTTTATCTCCCTCATTATATCCTCATCAGGGAGTATTCCATACTTCATACCTTGATGCTATTAAAAGTTAAGTTTAAAAATAATTTTTATTTTTTTAAATAAAGTTAAAAAATAAAATTTATTTTTTATAATTTTTTTCCCTCCTTTCTTCTACTTTCCAAACCAGACCCCGAGGTTGATAGCAGTGGAAGAAATACTAGTAATGCTTGTGTACATACATGCATCAATATGTATTTTTAGAGCTCAAGTTGTTTGTTGTATCAGGCTTCCTACTCCAGAAATGATACAATTCATATACTGGAAAGAAGTTAGGAGTTAAATTTCATCTCTTTAAATCTTTGGGAATTGATTGGAGATTCACTGGAGGGAGAGAAAATCCCTTAGGAGCTGATCTCATTTACCTGGTGCCTTCATTTCTCAGACCATTTAAGATGCTAATTACAAATTGTTTTTGACTGTAGTGATGACTCAGGCAGTGACACTGTGTAAAGAAATCACCATTTGAATATATCTTTGTTATAATGAAGGTTATTCACTCAGAGACCCAGAGCATGAGATAAATAGAGCAATAAGGGGGCTGTTTTTCTTTGTTACTTAGAATTTTTACTGAACATGAAAAAATGGTGTTTTTAAAAATTATTTTTTTTTCACTTTTATGACATCTCAGGTAGATTTTCATAGGTGACAAATGCATTGCTAAAATAAAGACAGCTTTTTAAATGACTTACTTTCAGATAGAAAGGATAAAAGCTTGGAGGAGAAGGAGATGAGTCGCAGCGTGGTTAACCACATTTGGAGGCTCCTGTTGTTCATTTAACATTTTACTGGTCTTCAGCTTACACATGCAAACTCCTAAAAATTCCTAAAACAAAACTGAATATTCCAGTCAAATCTCAAGACAGGGGTCCTTGTTGTGTTCTGAACAAGTAACTTAAGTTTGGAAAAATCATGTCTTTTTAATAAAAATCTCCTGCTGTGAAGGAAGTATTTGATGTGATTTTTTTCCTGATGTCTTATTCATCTCCAGTTATCTTTTACCCACAGAAGCAATTGGCTAATTTTCTAATATCCTTGATACCTGATGTGATAGTCTAATGTGTTGTTGCTTTCAAATATAAAAATAAACCTTTCAAAATCAACAATAGGTAAACAGATGTCCAATAAATCCTTTAGGCTACTGGGCTTGGGAAAAAAGAAGCCTCATCCCCATTTCCCTTCCATCATTTTAATATGGCTGAACAAAGGAACACAGCACAGCAGCTGACAGTACTGTCATCTCTCTCCAACTCAGTGAAAGCATACATTTTCCAGGTTTCCTGGCTGTGCATTAATGAGGGAATTGTCAGAGGGAAAGAAGGAGTGAGTTCATGGTTTTCAGTTCCATATGTCAGTTCTTCAGCTACCAACCCACTGTATTATAGCTTCTAGAAAGTATGCTCCAGTCATTAGTAAATGGTAATTTAGAGAACATTTATGTTTTCACTGTATTATCATATTGCCCCTCCTCAGCAATATTCACTTAGATCTTGGCTATGGAGTTGCTTCATTAATATTGTCAACCAGCTTCTCCTTTCTTCAAATGCCAACACATTGGCAATGAGCCACCTCTAATTATTTCTCATTACTTTCCTTCTTCTCTTTGCATGTTCTTACTCTGTGGAGCTTTGCCAATTGCTGACAAGTGCCAAATGAAAATAACAATAACAATGATAGTAGTGGTAATGATAATAGTAATAATAATAATAACAATAATAACAATGTTAGAAGAGAAAGACACTTTGTTGGGAAATTCATTTCAGCAGCACAGGAGTGCCACTCTAAGCTCCACTGGAGTCTGCACACTGCCAGAGATTGTACCTACCACCTGCATTGTTGAACACAGTACCTGCTGCTACTTCTGCTTTTGCTGCTGTGAACTGAGGAGACCACAGATGCATCTCAAGAGGAGAAAGACCAGGCAAAGATATGCCTATTTATTTAAAAGTATACATCCAAGGAAGATTTCTCTATCAATTTCTGAGCTCAGTAAGTCTTACAGTGTTGCAGAAATCAAACATAGGTTGATTCTCTTTCATTCAAGAAAAACATCAAATGTTTTCTTTTGGCAAATCACTAGGTTAGACAATAACAGTTAAGCAAGAAGTAGTATGAGTAGTAAATTAAAAAGTGATGAAATGGATCTTCTAAGAAAACATTTGTAATATCATTGGGAGGAGAATAGGTAAATTATGATGATCAGGATGATGAGGACAATGATAATGGCTAAAAGAGATGGTGCAAGAGGAGTTCCATATATATATATTTCCTAGATAGTGCTTAAGAAAACTGTTTTGTGAGACAAGATGAATTTAATCTAGATATTCAAGGAAAACTCAATTTCTCTAAAGAACAGAATATTCATCCAATGAAAGAGAATGAAGCCAGCTTCTTTAAAGTTATTTTAAACTTAGTCGGAATCTGTTGACAGAGAAAACAAAATATATAGGCAGCAGCCTGGAGAAGTATGTAAGAACCAGATTTTAAAAGATATCAATGACTACAACAAGACACATTAGTTTTCTGTAGAATACATAAATGCTTTTCTTTTGAATGTTTCCTTTTTTTGCACTGACCTTAGTTGATAGATTCTTCAGAACTAATAATAACAATGATTGATACTAATTGTGATGGGCAGAGACTTGTCTATGCAAGAAATCAGTAGGACTTGTAGGGAATGAAGAGGTACTTTAATCATTTTTGGCTATATAACAGAATACCCTAGACTGGGTATCGTAAACAACACATGTCACTCCTCAGAGTTCTATAGAATGAAATCCAAGGAAAAGAACTGGCATTCAGTTTCTGGTGAGTATGCTTCCTGATACAAGGACACTATTTCTTCACAAGGAGAATGGGATGAGGAAGCTTTATAGGGCCTCCATTATAAAGGCTTTCACCCTATGATAGATCAGTGATAACCTCCCAAAGTTACCTCTTAATTGATGAATTAATTTCATCATTATGGGTGACACAGTCAAATACAGAAGGCAGGTATTTTCCATCTCTTGTCTCATTATGATCAAAATAGGAAAGGTCAATTTTGGAGACACCAGGACTCTCTAAGAGGGGCTGGTGACTGTTTGAATGGGAGAATGAAAGTAAATAGATATATAAATAGATAAATAAACAAATCAATGTCAAGATTTTTGTTTCATACCAGAAGTTAAAATTTAAGTCCACTAATTCAATAAAGGAGAAGTCCTCTAGCAACAGAGCCTCAAGATCCAAATAAATAATCCTAGTTTTTTTGGTATAAGGTTCAAAGAATTCTGAAGGTATCCTGCATGTCTGGAAGCTTTGGATATGATGAAGACCCCTTCTGTTGATTGAACATAATATGAATATTGTATGGTCTACCCATGATTCTTCATGGGATAAGATTTGAGAGTCTTTCATAAGAATTTACCAGTTCCAACTTTCTCTTTACTACTGGCTATTCTTTTATATTTTTTAACAAAAATAAAATTAAGAATGCTATCGAATTAAGGTGGTACAAAAAGGAAATGAGGCTGGGCGAAATAACTGATTATATACTTCTGAAAGTTTATCCTTATTTCTACAGTTCTACTATGAAGAACATAACTCATAGTTTGAATATGTCATAACGTAATTACCATGGTGGGTTGCAATCTGAATTGGAAAGGGAGGAGCAAACTCACATTAGTTACTTAAACAACTTCGTAGAAAGTAACTTTTGCAAGCTCATACTTTTTTACATTTATTCCATGTTAGTTTTCACCCTCAGTCTGCTCACAGTTCTTCCACTAGTAACAAAATCATGAAAGTGATATACTACAGTATTAGCAGAAAACTCAAAACCTGACCAGTTAAATTATGTGTGGCACGCCAGGTGTCCTTGCTCAGTGTGGGACCATCAGCCTCAGGGTCTAATCTTAGCTTTTCATGTGACATCTGCAAGAGAACTGTTCATAATGGACTATCGGCAGGAATTTTCTTATTACTGATGAAATAAACCAGGCCTAGGACTAAAATCATTCATGTATAGTATTTTCTTTTCTCTTCCATATCATTGATGACTTGAAGATACGGCCTTGATTTCTTTTTCTTCTTTTCTTAAAAAAAGAAAACAGAAAAAGAAAGGACTTACTCATCTGATAACCTTTACATTACACCTAAAAAAAAAAAAAAGACAGAAAATGGTAACAATTGAGTAGAGTGGTCTTTTCAAATGCTATCAGATCCAAATTAGTTATATATTTTGAGCTTTTCAAAACAATGGTACACCAATTGAATTCACTGAGAAAAGGAAAATGTAATATCAAATTTTAAAAAGGAATGAGAAAAATATCCATTGTGAAAGTACAGGAAGTGTTTTTATTATGGCACCTTCCTGATATTTTTAAAAATGCAGTGGTGTTTCCTAAGAATAGTAAAGTTATTTCACATCATCTGATACAGCTCATGTACCTCTTTGAGTTTCCACATTCACAATATTTGTATTTCATCATTTTTCAGATGTTATTTTTGGTGTTTACAATTCAGGCAGTGTCTTCAGATCAAGGGAATAAGGTACACAGTTTGCATCCTAATAGAGCAGGAAAGTGATCCTAGAGAAACATTTCAGTAGATAAATGTCCCAGTGTGATAATCAGAGTATGTATATGGTACAAAGGGAAACAAAAGGGGGAACATTTTAGTCATCGATCAGATATAAAAAAATAGTTTCAGAAAATATGTCTGGATTATAGTTGGGAAGACAATGTTGACTTCTCCAGTTACGCAAGGGAAATTCCAGGCAGAGCAGCTGTGCAATGTGGCCTTCCACATGGGTAGCAGGAGATGCTTTTCAAGAACTGTGCCTGATCCCAGAACTGTATAGAAAGCAGAGTTAGCACTTTCTCATTTACTCTGTATCAGCGCTTGGATAGAATCATATATTATTAACTGTGGCTAAAAGTGTTTTGTTAAATATCTTATAAAATACAACACTAAAATCACACATACATGTTATTAGATAACAACATGCTTATTTTGTATATTTAATATTGATATAGTCTCCTATATTGAGAACTAAGTAGAATATTTGTTCAACAATTAAAATATGTGACAATAATTGCCTGATCATGAGGAAAAAAAAATAATAACTGATTTTCTTGTTAAAGCCCCTCCCCAGGAACAACTCAAATCTTTTGCAAAACGAAGCCAATAACATATAAAAACAGCCCCAAATCCATAGACCTAGTTCATTTTCCTAAGATCCCATTTACTTTTCAAAAAAGTCGTTTGTTTTTCCTTAAGTCTCCTGAGTTAGGTATAGAGAACTTAAATTCTATACACTCTTCGGACATGTTGATCTCATTGCTTTCCAGCCTTTTGGCTAAGCTCAAGTGAGGAATCACCGATCTCTTAGTGCACCATTGCTAGAGGTGATTATTCTTTCACTCTCTATAATCTATCTTTTGCCTTGTTCTTTTTCTCCTTTTAATGTATCTTTTGTCATTCTATTTCTATTTCACAGAGCTGTAGTCAAGAAACCTATGATGAGTAGAATGAAAGATTATTTTCCTTTCTACTCTTACATATTTTCTTAATCACTTAATTCAAGATTTTCATCAAAGATCAATGCATACAATAATGTTATATAACTATAACAAGATGATCAATGTTATAACAATCAATGTTATATAACTATAACAGATGTCTTCCTAATCATCCCATAAAATATATTAGTTCAGTCATTTTGTTCACTTAGCCTACTGTATTTTACTTTGTAATTTGTATTCTCATACATTAACTAACTTAAACTTTAGCAGCATTATTCCTATTTTGTTATTATACAGAATAAGGTTGGTCACAAGGTGTATATATGTATGTTTACATATATATACAAACATAATGGAACATAAATGAAACCAATAACAACATAATTTATGAATAACATAATATAACAATAGTTTATGATAATGGTTTCATTTTTTTTAATTTATTATTTTCTCATTTCTGGAATGTACATCTCTTGTGAAATTTATCTTTCCTAATCCTGTAGAGTTTCTAAGATCCATCTCAAATGTCACATTTGTGGAATACTTTAGAGTTTTTACAAAGTGATGATAGCTTTCTGCATTTAACATTTAAAATGTGATTCCTAAATGTATACATTTTAAGATATTTATAGTCAGTTTTTTTCTTTTTGCTACTTAACACACTGTTATTTACTTTTATATTATTTATCTATTTATTTAGTTAGTTGTTTTATTTTATTTTACATCATTATCTACCCTGGCGTTTCCCCACCACCTTATCACCTGTGCTCTGTTGGTCTTATACTAGACTCAATGGGCTTGCTTATCTTTTGGCTTCAATAACATTATAAAAGTATAAACTCACTGAAGGAAAATTAGTCTAAGTGAATGTAACAGGAACTTGACCATATATCTGTTGTATTGAATTACAGTGAACATGTGTAAAGATATAAAACTTGGTTTTTCTCAGTCTTTCTATGAAAAGCTCTAAATTCTTAACCCACTGAACATATATACTGTAAAGGAAGGAAATATTGCTTTCAATTCTCATAAATACTATTCACATTTTCATGGAAATTTCATTGATAGTCATCATTTACAATTAATTGCTCTGATCTAAAAGGCAAATTGAAGATTCCTCTATTTCCCAGAGAGGGAAACAGTGGCATTCTGAGCCTGAGTCAAGGTTGAGACCCAAGGTGGCCAGAACAATTAGAGCATTTCCTCTCTAGGAATTTATATGCCAAAGAGATAAAATTCTAAATCTCAAAAATAGGTTCATAGCAAAAAGTCTTCCAGAAAGAGGTGGAGTGGGGACAAAACTCTTATTTCTGGTGCACATATATACTCATGTAAGAAAATGTTCCTTTAGTTTTCATCATGTCAATTAAGGATAAAGACTGGAACAGGTTGGTGATATATTTTCCGAAGTAAGAGAGGTGTTTTTTGTGTGCAACTAAGTTCACTTGCAGGAAAGGGAATGGTGAAAGTTGAATGAGCTGAAACCCAGACAAACCCAAATTTGTTCTCTTGGAGACAGTGAATAGAGTGATCAAAAGGCTATTGATTCTTTTCTTTTTTTCTAATTTATTTATATATAAATTTCACATCATTGTAATCCCAGAGATTTACCTTCCCCCACATCCACCCTTCCATTCCTCCCCTTTCCCTCCTGCCCAAAGTTGTGTGGTTCAGTTTGGTGCTTAGCTTGTTTTGACTTTTCCTCAAGCCTTTTTTCAAGGCTTTTGTTTATTTTTTCCCATGTATTCGTGAAACCATTTGGTTTCTGTCTTTTTCTTTTTGACTTGTTTCTGCTAATATGGTTTCTTCTAAGTACATCCATGTTGTCATAAAATCATCAAATTTGTCATCTTTAATTGATGAGTAATATTCCATCGTGTATATATACCACATTTTTTTCAACCAGTCATATGTTTTGGGGCATATAGGTTGCTTCCATGTCCTTGCGATTATAAATAGTGCTGTAAGAAAATGCCCCCTCCCCCCCAAAAAAAAAGGCAGGGGTAGCCATTATTATAGCAGACAAAGCAGAGTTCAAAATAAATAAAGTAACAAAAGATAAAGAAGGTCACTACCTAATAGTTCAAGTGTCAACCAACCAAAAAGACATAGTTATTATCAACATATACTCACCAAATGAGGGTGCACCAAGATTCATGACAGCTACTAAGAGAACTGAAAACAAATATAGATGAAAACAAATCATATTAGGAGACTTCAACACCCTACTCTAAACAAAGGACAGATCAAAAAACCAAAAGCTACAAAGGACACAAAAGCCTTAAAAGAAGACCTAGACAAAATAGACCTAATAGACATCTACGGTATGCTACACACACAAAGAACAAAATACACCTTCATCTCTAAAATTGACTACATACTAGACCACAAGGCAAACATGAATAAATACACAAAGATTAAAATAATACCAACTTTTTTTCAGATCATAAGGGTATCAAACTAGAAATCAACAATGAAAAGAAAGCAAGAAGAACATCCAACACTTGGAAACAACAGCATGCTATTAAAGGAAGAATGGGTAATTGAAGAAATTAAAAAAGAAATTAAAACTTACTTCAAAACAAATGACAAAGAACACACAACATTCCAAAATGTCTGAGATCCAGCAAAAGTATAGCTAAGAGGAAGGTTCATAGCAATGCAGGCCCATATCAAAAACCAAGAAAACATACAAAAAACAACATAATCTACCAACTCGAAAAATTAGAAAAAGAGCAATAAAAACCTAAAACCCAGCAGAAAACAAGAAATAACAAAAATAAAAGAAGAAATAAATAACCTAGAAGCCAAAAAGACTATCTAGAAGAGCAACAAAACCAAAAGCTGGTTCTTTGAAAAAAAATAAAATAAAATTGATAAGCCCCTTGCAAAGCTCACAAAGGAAAGAGAAAATTCAAATAAACAAAATCACAAATGAAAGCAGAGAAATTATAACGGACACAAAAGAAATCCAAAGGATAATAAGAGATTACTATGAACAACTATATGGATTCTTGATAATACTAATAATTATGCCCAGGTTTGGAACTTAACTTTATAATGGGACATTCAACCTGGTGCAGGGTTATAATGGGAAAGTACATATATGACTTCCTCTCTACCTTGAACACGGGGGACTTGGAAAAACCTCCTTCCCCAAAACCTTATAACCTCACCTCACTCTGGGGAGAAAGGTGCTTTGGAACATTATCTCCTTTCTCTTGTCAGGTCAAATAACAAATATTTTGTTCTGCTTTTGCTATTTTATTATTGGTTTACAATTACTAGGCAACGGAGCTTCCTGTTTAAGAGGAATACCTAGCAGCTCACTTGTGTACTAGGTTTGTACATCCAACTCAGAAAATACATCAAACGGCCCCTTTCTGTATGTAGCCTTTGCTATGTAATATAATTCCTGACTGCACATATTTCACTATTTATTAACCATGATCTTACAACTTGGACAGTAGGGGAAAACAAATGAGAAAAATGAGTGGGCACCGGGGAGATGTTTTTCAGGACCAGTGAAAAATGTTTGCTATCAGAATAAGAGGTATGCTGGACATTAACACTAACATGAGGTTATATTTTAGGAAATGAGAATGGGAAGCAATTAAAAATAAAATATTGACCCATTTATTTTTATTGTTCGTGCATTCATGTGCTTCTGTAATCCTTGTAAGACTTAGCAATGCTGTGACAATGAACACAATCATAGAAATGGTTCCATTAAATGCTTTAATCACTTCCCATCTTAACTATTGTAATTAACTCCTTTATTGTCTTCCTAAATTCTTACTCTCTGAGCATCAGGGGGTCCGAAATGTAGCAGAAAAGAATAACATTCATTCTAATTCCAGCACATGGAATTATAGTATTCTTTTGCTGTGTTTCTTTATTAATTTGGTGACACAACTTGAACTTAAGCTATCTCATTATATGACTTAAAAAAGAAAACTCCTCTGCAGGGAAACAGGGACAAAAATTAAGAGACTGACAGGACACAGAAGAAAAATTGCATCAAGAAATGAAATGGACAAATGTAACAAGATAATAAAAAAAAATGAAAACATGTTTGTCAGAAACATATAGAGTGCCATGCACACTTCTTTATAAGACATGAGAAAAATGAAAGCAGCTAGAAAAAGAGAAACACAGAATTCACTCTTGTTCAACAAATTACATTATACCAGAAATTCAGGTTTAAAAAATAATAATGTGAAATGACAACTTGTAAAGAAATGTAAAGATACATATATATGTATATTTAAAGTATGCATGTATATTTAAAGTATGGTATGTAATAATATTTACAATGTTTTTAATATATATCTATTTATTAAAGATTCATCACTATGCAAGGTTTATTTTAACAACATCTGTACAATTACAAATATATAGAGACTACTTAGAATGTAATATTTATAATAGCAGTTAAGTTTCATGTATTATGGAAACATTGAAATTTTAAAATATTCTTTCCATTTCATATTATATTTTATTCTGACTTTCACTTTCTATAGGCCTATATTAAATATAATGCTATTATGAATCTGGTGTTCATAATGTTTTATTCTTAGTATAATCATGAATAACAAATATATGAATTCAAAGTGGTCTTGTAATTTTGAGTGTTTTTAATATTTGATATTTTCATTATGAAACTATTTCATTTTCAATTTTTTCAATAAACTATTTTTAATCATATACTTAAACAAAATTGAGCTCTAATTTTTCATGCTATACATTAACATAATGGTAGGGTGTGCTACCCCCCCCCCATTATCTCCTGTTTAAGATTGCAGATTTCAAGGACAGATGCTGAAATGTGAGAATGACCTTAGTTGGAATTTCCCTTCAGGAAGATGCAGGACAGAGGAAGATGAACAGGTTTCCTGGATGGCAGGAAATCAGGATATATAAAGACTGTGCAAACAAGGATCCGAGGCCAATATGGAGATCGGATAGAGAGAGAAGTTCAGTGGAGGAGAGATGGGAATCGGCCATCTTGTAAAGATGTGAGCCATGTGGACTTGGCCAGGGCCTGGGGGCCTGTAGCCTTTGGCTGGCGCAGGCTGGCAGCATGTGTGCTATAGGCAGTTAAGAAGTCTGCAGAGTTGAACGCCGTATTGGAGTTTATTTTGCTGAGTTTAACTTGTGTCTGCAAGAGGCCATGCAAAAGTTAGGCCTGAAAAGAAAGTGAACTTGACTGGGTCCAGTACCATGAAGTTCCTGCTACCTGAAGACAACAAGGAGAAGGCAGTGTGGAAGACAAGTAGGAGCACGCCAAAGGAGCGCCCCAAAGAAAGATGTCTTCAAACATGTGGAGAGGAACTCTGACTGGCTGACATTGGTGAGATGATCAGGACTGAGAGACTGAGGATTTGGGAGCAATCTGGGAAAGGACTTGGACAATGCTGAGAAAGGTTTTGGACAATGTTAAAGTAATTGGAGTTTTTCTTACATGTTTCTTTTGTAGTTATTAGGATAATTAGAAAATCACTTTGTTAGAAATAAATTACTCTGCACTGATAGTCTTGCATTGGTTTGGGATTTTGGTTGAGAAGGCTGAGCATGGTGGAAAGAACCTACAAGAGTTTAAACTGTTTTTTAAGTATTTTTTCTTCTGCAGTTTTTGGAGCTGAAGACAGAGAGTAACTGGCTGACTTTTGCATATATCAATGGTAAAGGTGATCAGTGTAAATGCTAATGAACAGTGTGTAGTCTGCTTCCTAGAGAGAAGCAGGCAGATAGTTGTATCTACTTAAAGGCAATTGTTAATGTAAACTGTTTGGAGCCTGCTTCAGAGAAAAAGAAGCAGGCCTGTAGGTGTTAAAGTCAAAGTTAAAAGTCTTTTCTGGTTGCCCTGTTTCAATAGGAATATGATTGATGCAAAGTTTCTCCATCTAAGTTCAGTGTTATAATTTGAAAATGTTTTGTATTATGCCAAGGGGCTGGCAAACTAAACCAAAACACAGCCTAGGAACATGAATGATGAGCTGAGGCTAGAGGCAAAGTGGAAACAATGTGGTGAGGAAAGCTTATGATCTGTGGTAAAGACTGTGAATGTGATATGGTGGCATGCATGTGAGAAGACATGAACCTATTCCCCTAAATCACATACTGTTTTGTAAACCAATGTTACCTCAATAGCAAAAAACAAAAATAAATATTTTGCAATATAATATTCAGTGCTCTGTGGTTAACACGAAGTGTTTCTCTTACATCTTTGTCATTTTTGTTTTATTTATTTTTCAATTTTAGGAACTGTTCTTAAAACAATTTACTTCTCTCCATGAAACGCTACTCAAATTGAAATTTAAAATAATGACTTGGAACATGGTTATTTGCTCTAGTAGTGTGATGATATTTATATATTATGATATGTAGATTATATACAGTATTAATAGTTTAAAAAAGAAAATTCATATTTATAAAATTATTGCTAGCTTAATTTTCTATAAATTAAGAAAATGTGTACTCATAAAATAGACTTTGAAAACTGAGTGTACTCTTGGGACTCTTGTGACTGATAATCTCTTCAGAATATTAACTGCACACCTTATTCCCATTGTCACATAAAGTACTTGAATTGATCTCAGGCTTTCTAATGTAAATAAAGGGCCCAGTATGATGACCCCCAGCCTGTAGCTATTCATTTAAGCATCAATATTATAAATGTAAACTTGAGTTCATTAAGGTGATAATGAAACCGAGGAGAAAAATATCTAATGAACTTGTAATATGTGTTAAAACACTGCTAGTAACTAATTACATTGCTACGGAGAGAGAAGAGCAGTCAGAAAAATTTATCTAAAATAATTATTTAGACATTTTTGGTCCAGCAGGTTTTCATTTGGTCTTCCAGATAACAGCACAATTCATGTTCTAAACATATTCATTGTTCTCAGCTACATGTCAGTGCCTGGCAGTAATAAAAGATGCCACACAATAAGGCTTGTGTCACTTTGTGCAAACTAATTTGTGGTCAAAGGAGAGTCACAAAGCATCCAGCTGGAATATAATTACTTGGTGATGATTATATAAAGAGTCAGTTAAGGCTGTGTCTCTGAAACCCGAAGAGAAATAAAGATTTTATACATATCAAGCTTATTAGATTGATGTGAGGAGAAAAGAAAACTCAAATTGAATTGCTTTGGATAGAATTAAGTTTTAGCAATTATCTCGTTTTTTTTGTTTGTTTGTTTGTTTATTTTGCTTTGCTTTTTTTTTTTTGATGCATGCTTTATTTTACACTGTGCTTTGCCAACTAACCTTATAGTTATCTATAAAAAATATGGGGGTCTATTTGTACTGACTGTGTAGTCACGCCCATAATACTTCATTTAAAAGTAAACATTGAGTGGGTAAGATATACTGGTAGTATCTTAAGTGCTGGAGTATAGGATTGGACAGCAAGGCTGCACAGGGCAGTTTCACTGTTTATTCAGGTAGATGGCTAAAAGAAGTCCCAGAACCCTTGTTGGAGTCTGTAGGCTGTAATGCTCTCAGAGAATCAGGTGCAAGCACATCCAGAAACAAGGCTGAGCCAACTGTATGGCAAGCAGGCAAGCAAGGCAGGGCAGAGCAGAGGATTCTGGGAGGCAGTCAGGACAACTGAGCCTCCCAGGACCCATGCACTCTGTTTTGAGTTCTCTCTCTGGCATTCTGCCATTGCTGCTGCTCTCATGTCTGCGTCAAATTCAGGCGTACCTACTTACACATGTGCACGCCCTTGTCCATAATTATGCGTATATGTACTCTGTACCCACACTCTCCAGGAATTTGTGCATGAACAAGACCTAAGTCACAGGTGATAGCCACAGGCCAGTGGCATAAAAACCCAATTAACTTGTTTACCTTACAAGGTAGAACAAACTGGAATAGCCTCTGCAAACTTAAAGTTTGTTGTTCAAACTAGTTTGATATGAATGACCGAGGAATAAATGTACTGTAGAAAAGACAGAAACAATAATTTAAAATAATGCTTTCTTATCTTGTGCCACTAAATTTCAATGAAAATTGTTCATTGATAATTCACTTTCACATTTTAAAATTGCATTTTCCACACTTCCATTATATTTTGGGTTGAAGGGATATATAGTCATTTATTATATGTCCAAATCACCAATAGCTACTTATTCCAGCTACAGACTAACCAGTTTCAGAAAAATACATGTGTTTTCACTGAGTAAGTCCAGTATATAAGATCAAGGAGAGAGAAGCATAGTCCTTTCTAGACTACAGGTGAGAACAAAGAACAGAATGATAAATAGTAAACCACATCAGTATTTGTTTTAACTGGTGTTAAGTAGTATTCAAAATATTCTCAGTATTTAATTTGCAAACGAGGCTTCTATGTTGAGTAAGTTTTAGGGGATATATTAGACTAGAATAGAGAATCAAAAAATTTTATAACTAATTTCAAAAAATGTCTTCTATCATTTAGTATAAGTTAAACAATGAATATCGTAAATTTTCAAATTAATATGCAATGTACATAATTGCTTAGACTATTTCAGTAAAATATATTTTGGTAAGTGCTAAGCTATATCAATTCAGAATTTCCTACTAGGTTCTATTACCCCTACCCTTATCCTTATCTTCAAAAAAGAAGCTGTAATAGTGATTCTGAATTTGATTTATCCTAAATTGTTGGTGAGGTATGTTTTTTATTTTTTTAATTTAAATAGCATTGCATTTAAACATTGTGGAATACTTGTGGAATCCTATTACTACTGATTTATATACTTTTAAATACATAACCTGATAGTTAAAAAGATACTTGATCTTATGAAAAGAAACATGAAAATTGATTTAATTCAAAGAACTGATATTTTGAAAGCTATCTCCAAAAGTAGGTATTAAGACTTTTAAAGACTATTTTCTAATACAGTGATAGTTCTAGTCATAACATATTTTTTTTAATTTTAATTCATTATTCAGCAAGATATATACAATTTTAATATAGATTTATAAGCAAATAATTTTTATAGACATTAAAAACCAATTGTAATGAAACTCTCCTGTTTGCTATGCCACTTGTGCTGCAAGCATCAGACATTTGGTAGGAACTTTACTGGTTCTAGCATTTACACAGCACACCAAACTGGACAGGGCCAGGGAGGCTGGAAGGTAGTCAAACTCCACCCCATGCCAGTCCCATCAGGAATCTTTTTTTTTTTTTTTTTTTTTACATCATTATCTACACTGGGTTCTTCCATCCACTTATCACCCAAGATAGTCTTTCATGCCACTTCCACTCCCAATGCCCTTCCTCTCCCTCTCATGCTCTGTTCTACAATTTTGCTGAGAGTTACTTTTAAATTGTTCTTGTCTGTTTGTTTGTTTTCACTCTATCCCTCATATGAGAGACCAGCCAGTATTTCTCTTTTCCTTTCTGGCTTATTTCTGCTAGCATGAGTCCTTCTAGCTCCATTCATGTTGCTGCAAATGACATATGTTTGTCTTTTTTGATTGATGAATAATATTCCATGGTGTACATATACTACAGCTTTTTGTACTATACATCTATTTTGTGGCATCGGGTTGCAATTGTAAATAGTGCTGCAACAAACATCGGGTACAGGTGTCTTTTTAGATTAGAGTTTTTGTAACCTTTGGGTAGATTAAAACTGGATTGCTATGTGCAAAAATATAAATGTAGACCACTCTCTCACATATGTACAAAAAACAACTCAAAACAGATAACAGACTTGGATATAAGACTGAAACCTTAAGGTACATAGAAGAAAATATGGGCAAAACACTATAAGACTTATACTTCAGAAACATCTTTCAGGAAACATCTATAAATGTTAGAAAAATGAAGGAAAACCTAAACAGTTGGAACTACATCATACAAAAAAGAGATACTCAAAACAAAAAGAAATCCAACAAAATTGGAAAAAATCTTCGCCCTACACACAAGTGATAAGGCCCTCCACGAATCTTAAAGCTCTTCCCTGGGAGGCTGGGCACGGTGGCTCGTGCCTGTAAGCTTCAGCCTATGAAGCGGCCGGGGCTAGGGATCGTGGTTCGAGTCCCGCCTGGGGTCAGTAACGAGACCTAGTTCCAAAAAAATAGCTGGGCAAAGTGGCACACACCTGTAATCCCAGCTACCTGGGAAGCTGAGGCTGAGGATTGCTTGAGTCTGTGGTACCCCAGGTAACGAGAGCCTGCGGGCAAAAACAGCGAGACCTAGTCTCCAAAAAAAAAAAAAAAAAGCTCTTTCCCTGGGTTCTCTCTGTAGTTTTCTCATGCTGTCACCCCAGAAACTATCCTTTTATCCTTTCTTCCCAGGCACAGGTGAACTCACTCACACATTTGCACAACACTGGGCCAGTCGTGTACGATCATGGGGAGGGTGTAATACCTCAGGTGCTAGTCATAGTGACTAATGGTGGAAAAACCTGACAACTCCTTTACTCTATAATCCACCTCGTCAAAATTTTCCCCTTTTTTTGCCACACAATCTATGTGGTATTCTTCTTCTGCATGTTTCCCTTGGTGAATGTGGAAAATTAGCCATGAAACTAGCAAATACCAGTAAATGGAATGAAACTAAGAACAAATAAGCCCAGTCCACTAAGGTGTTAGGGCACAGCAACCTAGATGTGAAAAGACAAGAAGGTCTGGCACCTAGCAGATGATCCAGCATATGTGGTACTGAAAGTCACTGCTGCATGCAATGGGAAACCACTGTTTCACTCACAACAATCTACCTTCATTCATCAGGAGCCATCAAGTTTACTGGTTGCAGTTGGTATCTCAAGCCAAGTAGCATGTTCACCTGCAGGATGTATGCCAAGACTGGCTACATATGCTTTGTTCAGCTCCTGGTGTATGCTCACTGTTCTCACTCCACTTCCAAGGTGGCACAAAGACCCCTGCACAAGACCAACCTTCTGCACATGCACTTGGGTTAGGAATTCATGTGTTGGGAACCAAACAGTGTAGGTTATGACTATAGGTGGCATGCCCTGAGGGAAAAGGAGACCCCAATCACAAGCAGCCAAGGTCCGTACATCCCTGGGGGTAACTTGCCCCAGGACAGCCTACATCTGCTTACATTCCTCATGCATTGTATTTTGCTTTGTCTGAAAATCTGTTTGCAAAACATTTTTATCTTATTTTATTTTCTTTGCACACAGCAAATATTTGCCCTTGGAATTAATGAACCCTTATGCCATATATTGATAAACTTCTCAGTGAAAGTTGTAGTGAAGTTGGGTTGGAAAGGAGGGGAAAGCCTCCAACTTACAAGCCCAGGTCTGTATCACCCATGCGAAGCAGTTGCCACTCAAAATGCAGTTTAACAAGGGATTTTATGAACAAGGTAGTTCAATAGGGTAGATTAAAAGTCTGTAAAGCCACAAGTAGCAGTTTTCTTACCCCAGTCACCATTCTCACTCCCAAAGGTCCCAAAGACACAGTCCAAGTGGTACCCCACCAAACCTTAGAGGTTGGCACTCTGCAAAGTCCAGTCTTTCTCTGGTGTCTTCTCTTTTCTTCTCCCTCCAGTATCCTGAGCTGTTCCACTTCTTCAAGGTGCTTCAAACTTCTTCCACAATTGCTGATGCACAAATCAGCTTTCCAAATTCCTGGCCATCGCCAGGAACCAGCTTTCCAGGTCTCCTGCTGCGGTGTCACACTCTCCACACTGGCCACTTTTCCGCTGGTCACCATGGCTCCTCACCACCACCAACTCACTCTTCCAGGGGCTTCTGCCAAACCTGATCACTTGGGCTATTCTTTACCAGCATGCCATTCTCTTCTCTCCTCTAGGGAAGGCTACATTCCCATGTTCTACTCCAGGTGCCAAAACCTCAGAGCTATCAGCTTCACATGGTTCTGCTTTCTTCCGCAAATCCTTTCCCACTGCTTCTTCTGCCAGTTTTTAACTTCCAAGAGTTTTTAACTGCCACACCCCCCAAGAGGGAGGGGCTTCCAGTTTCACTTTCATTTCCTTTCTCTAGTTTTTTAATGCCTGCATCAACTTATCTCCGGTGCTCCACTAACCTGTCCATTTCACCAACAAATAATAACAAGTACTACCTGTGGCCTCTCTCTGATCCACTCTGGCTGAGGTTTCCATCACAAGCCATGTTCCCCTGAGGACAGGTTTTTTAGCACCTCACCCTATTCAAAAGCAAGGAGGACATCCCTCATAGGTGATTTTAAAAGGTTGGCCTTCTCTAAGCATCCCGTTTTCATTGCTGCCCTGTTTCACTCTCAAGAGCTGTTGCCACTCTGGGCTTTGTTCAAGCAGCTCCTAGCTGGTCAGAAACAGATGTCTGCTGTAACTCTTAGAGCACCAGGCAGTACGCAAGGCTGCTTTGATCACCAAGGTCCAACAACCATTCCTTTATTCCCATTTCTTGGGGGTATACAAATGATCCATCACACTCAGAGCCTCATAGATTTAACAGGCAACCTCCAAAAATCCCCACCCTTGTCACCAATTGTTTTGCAACCCTCCTGTTTGTGATACCAATTGTAGTGCAAACCCCAGGCTTTTGGTAGGTACTTTATTGGTTCTATCAGTCATATAGACATACCAGGCAGGGCAGGGTAGGGCCAGATCCAGGGAGGCTGCAAGGCAGACAGGTGCCCTGGTCCTCAGGAATCTTCACATTCTTTCTGTGGGCTCTCTTTACACTGTCCTCTCATAATCTTTCCTCTCCTCTCATGCTTTCTCACCCTGGGGTGATGCCACCCTGTATCCTTTTCTCCCAGGCCCTGGTAATCCCACTGATACAAGTGCACACCCACCGATCCCCAGCATACACATTCATGGGGAGGGTGCCATACCACACGTGCTGGTTATAGAGGGCAATGGTGACCAACTCATTTACCCTGCACATGTCTCAGAAATGAACACTTCTTTTTCTGGTAAAGGAACTCTTTATTCTTTGGAAAATCCATTGAGAAAACTGTGTGTGTGTGTGTGTGTTTTCTTTTGACTGTTAATTCCTGCATAACGTGATGGAATTAATAGTTTGTTTTTTTTTTTTTTTTGAGGTAACATTGGTTTACAAATGCTTTGTGCTGCTGAAATTTTGAAACATATGCTAACTTCCTTGACCCTACTATCACTGGAAAGTCTGTAAACATAAGCTACATGTTTAAATAAGTAGCATTTCTGTACACATTTCATCCCTGTGAAAGGATGAGTTGCTAAAAGAAAGAGTTGCTAAAAGCAATCAACCAAGTGTACAAAGAAACAAAATATTCTACAGAGAATAATCCATGTAGTTAATAAGTGTTAGAGTGGAGAGTGACTCAATTGTTTTGTTAGTTTAGATTTTACTCTGAGGGGATGGCAAAGAGACACTGACACTTTATGGATCAGAGTGTCTGTGGTGGGATTCATGCATGCATACAGAAACTGCTAATTTTAGTAGCGAGGATTTAATAAAAAAGATTTGGCTAAACATTGAGAAATGTTCTCAGAAAGAGAACTCTGGACTAACAAGGAGAATACATTTTCAGAGACCAACTCACACACTAGCAGTAATTGGAAATAAGAGAAAAGTTGCAATACTCCAAATATGGAGACGCTTGAGGAAGGGAACTTAGGAATGTTGGCAGATCACGGAGGAAGACTGTATAGCCTCTCAGACCTGAGGAAAAGGTGTCCTTTGGCTACTACAAGCATCTGAGAGGAGTGTATTAGTTTTCTCTTGCTCCAAGTAAAGATAGATTCACTGGATCAAAAGAACATTAATTTATTATATCAAATTCCTGGAAGTCAGAAATCTGGACAGCTCTGCTATGTTTTCTGTTCACTGTCTCATTAAACCACAATCAAAATGTTTCCTGTGCAGTTCTTACTGGAGGCTGAATAGCAGAGTTACTTCCAAGCTCATTCAAGAGTTGTTAAAATCCAGGCACTGTTAGCTAGAGGTGAGAGTCACCTGTTACCTTTCTGGCCATCAGGCAGGGGCAGATGTTAGCCTTTATATATCTCCTAGGATTGTCATCATTTGCCGCTGTCTTCAAGTTAGCCATACCATGTTGAATCCCTCTCTAACTTATACTTTTACTCTACTTCCACCAACCACAGAAAAAAAATCTAAAGATCATATGATTTGATTAAGTTCACTATTTTTAATTTCAACTGTGTAGTATAACAACACAATCACAGTGTGATATTTATTGCAGTCACAAGTTTCAAGAACTTGTAAATGTGAGATAAGAGACTCTTGAGAACTGTATTTTTTTTAAAGAACTGTGCTACAAAGCGTTCTTCAACAGAATACACATCTTTAAAATAGTCAGCTTCATTCTGCAGTAGATCGGGCAGAAAGGGATATATCTAATAGTATTATAACATGAGAGCTGTCCTTGATCTATAGACCCATCTATTTACCCATTTGTCCTGTTTTCATTCCATGTCTGATAATTCAATTGGACCATGGGAATCTAGCCAAAAGTGAGAAGATACTATCTCTTTAATGTGTCTTAGAGTTTTTAATACATATGTTGCCTAGATTATCTTTTGATTTCCACATCGAGATATTTAAATACATTCCATCAGTTGCTTTTTCTCTCAAGAGGTCTTTGAAGAGAGTGTATCAGTAAAACTTGGTCTCTGCGGGAGCTTGACTTGAAAGACAGGAGGTTGTGAAAGAGGAAATTTATAATAAAAGGGGTTCTTTAGCCCAATTGCCCCTAAGAGATATACTGTCACAATGCCATTAAAGCAGTAATAAACAGGGAAACTGTAGATCACACACCGCATTTATCAATGGGCACAAAGCATATGCATTTCTCAGAGAGAAAGGTGGGAGGGAAAATTGGCAGAACAAAGTCTCACTCTGTGGATTTCATGCAAGTTGACCACACAGAAGCTGGCACTTTGCTGACCCTGGGAGAGGTGAAAGGAAAGCTCTGTATATCAGCAGGAGACTGCCCTCAGTCTCCTCCACCACATCCTTCTGTTTTAACATTCTAAGCTCAATTGACAGCCCTCACCCCTGCTGTCCACCTTCCTCTGTTCTGTTCATGCTCTACTGAATGTTTCTGAATAAACCCGACTTTAGGCTGAACTCCTTAGAGTAAATTGGTCTCTACCTCTTAGTCCAGTGAAAATTCTTTCTAAGTGATGACCAGCGGTCCAACAGAAAATCTCATTAAAAGCAAGTTACTAAAATTTTAGTACACTCTGTACTTCATGCTTTATTCTTGCAGAGAATTTTATTATATTCAGTGTATTATCCTACACATATTTGAATCATCTTTGTTTTCCTAATACTTGCTATTTACACTTCCTTAGAAATATAATTTAGCAGGCATGCTGTGCTAGAAATAAGAATTATGTATTCTGGTTTCAGTTTGAACAATTTTATCCTTTTTGTCACTGGGTAATAATAAATCTCTATTTTACCCACTGGTCTGAGAAACTATATCTTATGGGCTATATTATGTCTCCTCAAAAGTCATATGCTGAAGTTCTAAATTCCAGCACCTCAGAATGAGACAGTAAGGCCGGGCGCGGTGGCTCATGCTTGTAAGCTTCAACCTATGAAGCGGCCAGGGCTAGGGATCGTGGTTTGAGTCCTGCCTGAGGCCCGTGGTGAGACCTAGTTCCAAAAAAATAGCTGGGCGTGGTGGTGCGTGCCTGTCATCCCAGCTTCCTGGGAAGCTGAGGCTGGGGATGGCTTGAGTCTGTGGTACCCCGGGCAACGAGAGCCTGCGGTTCCATGGGCAAAAAATAGCGAGACCTAGTTAAAAAAAAAAAAAAAAAAAGTGACAGTGTTTAGACAGTATCCAGGCATTTAAAATGATAGCTAATAAAAAAAAAATGTTCATATGGGAGATCTAGTGTCACTGTTTCTTCTAGAAGAGATGAGATACTATCACACACAAAGGGGCTACTACACAAAGATAAAGGGAGAAAATAGACATCTACAAGTTAAGAAGAGAAAATGTAGAATAAAATGAACATTTCTGTCATTTCAATCTGACTCTGTTAGCTTTCAGAAACAAGATAAAGTGATCTTGCATGTACTTATCTGGGGTACTATGTCATGGAAGCCCTAGAAAATTAATACAGTGTGTTACTATGTCCAGTATGGTGCATTAGCTAAGAACATGCACACTCGAGTCATACTATCTTTGTTTATTTTTTATTTTTATTATTATTATTTTTTTAAGACTAGGTCTCGCTGTTTTTTGCCGGTGGAACCGCGGGCTCTCGTTGCCCGGGGTACCACAGACTCAAGCCTTCCCCAGCCTCAGCTTCCCAGGTAGCCAGGATGACAGGCGCGCGCCACCACGCCCAGCTAATTTTTTTGGAACTAGGTCTCACTACGGGCCCCAGGCGGGATTCGAACCACGATCCCTAGCTCCAGCCGCTTCATAGGCTGAAGCTTACAAGCACGAGCCACCGTGCCAGGCCTCATACTATCTTTGTTTAAATCTCGGTTCTCTCACTTATTTATTATCAAATCATTATGGGATATATTTACCTAACATCTTAAGTATTTATTCTACAAACAATGCAATCATTAAAAGAAGGTATGTGAAATCTATCGCCTACATGAGAATGAAACAAATTTTAAGCCATCATATTATTCTTAGACCATTACTTTTATTTAGTAAAACATTATATGAAAACCAGTAAAATTATAAACCCCAAAATGGATTGAAAGAGTGTAGCTTCCGAAAAATGTCAGATGTCACACTTTTACAGCTTTATTTTCAAATGTTTCCTTTATTCTTGTGAAATAATAAGTATTTCCAAGATGAACTGATATATTGATGAGTATGTCACATAAACATGAACAAGAAGCAGTATTAAAGCAAATTACTCTATAAATGTATTGAAAGATATAAAATCTGTATCAATATTTATATGGCCATAGATCACATTAAAAAAGGAAAAGCAATGACAATAACTTAGCCCCTCTGACTCATTACTACATTGTCAATGTCTGTTACCCTAATAGGTCTATAGGTAAAATCAAGTAGCAAACCTAAACTACCACAAGTTAAACAATTTGAAGTACTTGTACAGAGGGGAATATAAGATAGCATCATGCTAGTGATTCACATGGAGGACATAATTCTGAAAGTAATCTACTATATAAAATAAACATGATATATAAAGAAGTCTCACATATACATTATATCCATTAAAAGCATAAAAATGTCATGATCTGATTTGTTTTTACATGAGGTCTCTACTTTCTTGGCATGGTCAATTTGAATACATACCAACAAACACATCTTGTTCTCCTGAAACACTGATCTATACTATTCTTGAGAGCTATGGGAGGACATTTGTCATATGTTTATTTCAAATAATCTTTGAAAAGAATTTTTGAATGACAGAAAATAAAGGTTTTACTCTAGTTGCCCATTATTTCCTATGGATGTAGATCAATAATAGTAATCATGGTATGTACGCAAAATAATGCCCACCCAAACAATGGGTGGTCTTAATTACTGGCATCTGGGAATAAGCTATATTGCCTGTTAAGTTGGATGTAAATTTGTATATGGAATTAAAGTTGCTAATCAGAGGACATTAAGGTAGAAAAATCATCATGGATAATTTGGGTGGTTAAAAGTAGAAAAGATAATCAGAAAATATTACCAAAGAAATGGTAGCAGGAGAAGTGCCTGACCAGACATTGCTTGCTTTAAAGACTGAAGAAGGACTTAAACTAAGAGATGGCAGTGTCCTCTAGATGCTGAAAAAGGACTACGGAGGCATTTCTCCTTCAGACCTCCTAGAAAATAACATGTTCCTGCTAACACTGAATTTTAGCCACTACCCATTTTTCAATTCTAATCAATCTATGTAGATTCAAATTAAAAATTTTTAGTAACCTTTTATAGAAGAATTTGTTACAGTTAGGAAATCAGCCCATATGCTTTCACCACATAATACTGCGTTCTCTCTGTAGAACAAAAATTAAGGTTATACATTGGCATGCAATTGCATATATATAGCGTTTCCCCAAGATTTCTAAAACTAACCTACTGATTTCACTTTAAGCCAAAGTGATGCAAAATAATTAGTCAGTGACAACAGATATAATAAATTTGTTTGTTGCTAAAGCTTCCTCTTTCTAAATTCATGCAATGCTATACAACTACAGCCAAAAAAAAAAAAAAAAAAAAAAAAAAAAAAAAAAAAAAAAAAAAGAATCAGAAACACGATAAAGGCAGTAAAGGCAAATTTTATTCAGTATCTATGTAATAGAGCATAGAGCTGAGTTAAGTTCCAAATCATGCAAATATAAGCAGGAAATTACAACCAAGATGCAGATAAAGGGGTCAGATAGTGGTTGGAAAATCATCAAAAAGAACCATCAAGGATTACCCACCAAGGTGAAGGGTGAGGTACTCTAGATATTCGAGCTAACACTGGCTTTCTGATGACAAACACAAAAGTAAATACCAGGGCTTAGTAATAGAAGGAGCTCTGAAGGACAGCAACTAAAGTTGGTAGAGGAAGGAGTCTTTGCCAATATGATCATATCCATCATAGCACAGTTTCTGAACTTACATAGATTAAAATAGATATCTTAAGAATTTAGAAGGTATTACCATTGTAATATGTGGCCAGTTCTGTTCAGTAAAGTGTTATGTAATCAGCTATTAAGAATCAAATGTTTTGTGCCTTCAACTGCCATATTTTGATATTTAATTTCCAATTTATGGACATTTGTAGGCTGGGTCTCTTTGAGGTAGTTAGGTTATAATGGTCAGATACACTGCTGTTTTCCTCTTAAAAATTTTAGCCTATTGACTGTTGTTCCTTGCTACAACTACTAGAATATGACTTGGCCTTGCATGCTGCAAGTTGAGACACATACAACTGAACTGAATTTCCACTGCTTCTCTCAACAAAGAACAGTCTATATAACCTGGAAGCCAGTTCACTGTCAAACGTACGAAAGTGCAGGAAAACAATAGGAAAAACTGATGAATAGTGGTACCCCATTCCATTCAGAGATCTCCCATAGCTTATGCTCTGTTTGAGAAGCTGATTAGAGATGAATAATAGTCTCTGATTTTTAAGTAGAACCTCCACACCTGCTATAATGAAGGATAATTCCATTTCCTGATCAATATTTTCATATGTCCTTCTGAATCTGCTTTATACTCTTAAGGGCCAAATGAAAACTCAACAGTAACTTTTAAAGCCTAAAGCAACGCCACATTAGTTGGGTTGAGTCTTTACAAGAAAGAACCGTAGTTAAGCATGTTCTGTGGAAAAGCAAACTAATGTAACTCTATTCTCAATAGAGATGGGGTATCATTCTTCCTAGGCTTAGCCTCAGCTACTGCTGATGGAAAGTCAAATAACATGATAAAACTTTTTGGCTGAGTTTATTTTTCTCAATTTTTGTGATTGCTGATGTGAGATACTGGTTCCAAAAGGTGTCATTGAATACACATCATAACCCTCCCAGTTATACTACATTGGTTTGTACTCAAGAATTGCCCGGGATTTTTAAATGTATTAGGATTAAAGTTTTCCTAGGACCTTCTTGTGGAGAAAGAAAGAATTCTTTACTCCTATCCATAGTAAATTCTGTGTGAATCTTGCCTTGCCAATCCTAAATACCTCATTTCTAAGAGGAGCATCAGTCTGCAAAGTGCAAGAGGACATTATTTATTTAGTGAATATAAATAATTATAAGGTGAAAAGAAGTGTTCACTCTCTACTAGGAAGATGACAGATGGCTAATGGATGGCACAGTAGTGAGTATGAATGTCCAGACATCATTCTACAGCTCTGTCCTATTTTCTCCACTTTTTGCATTTATCACTTCTTTAGAGATTTATAGTCTCTGAATTTCAGATTTTGGAAGTGGAGTGGCAATAACTATGAATAAAATATGCTGGTGTACAAGTTATCAATCTCTGGTGCTATTCTGGCACTTGTGTGGGGTACAGTTAAATTTAGATAATAGCATATTCATTCTTTACCACTTCTATTTAAAACACTTTCTAACAATTTTTGAAAATAAACTTTCAGGTTTGTTTGGGTACCTGTTTAAGAATTATTGTTTGTCAATTACTCTTCTCAGTGATCTGAAAGATTGCAATAGGAAATAAGAAATGTTCACTTTTAGAAAAAAAAAACATACTTTCTATTTAAAAAGTCTAGAAATTGGTGCTATCTGAGATGGGGAAAAGGATTAGAATCAAATGCAACAATAGAGTAGGACATGTTAAGTCAATTTTAAAGTACAGCAGATGGGAAGATTCTAAATTATTTCAGGTGCAGTGCCTGAAACATAACATGCTTATAGTTTTCTAAGTAAGATTAAATTTTAATCACATTTCTTTATAAATATGCTAGAATCAAATTTAGATTTAGATTCTGATACTCCCATGGATAATGTGAAATTTTCAATCATGTTTACTTGTTGTCAGTTATGAACTGCATATATGAATTTCTCTATTCCAAGACTTTTTCATGATACAAAAATATACAATTAATACTATAGCATAAATATAGGTACATATGCCAATCTTGTGCATATTTTGAAAATATGTCATATACCCTATAGTTTTGGAAATTAAAATAAAGATTTCTTCTAAAATACTGGATTTTCTTTTTTTTTTGCCTTTGCTAGTATAAATATTTACTAAAAATAGCATCTAAACAAAATAAAATCTATAAACATGCAAAGGAGTTAATAAAAATATTCTCTTGTTAAAACTAACATCTATTTATCAATGAGTTAACAGATAATTTTAGTTCTCTAACAATTTGTACTTTTTTCCTGAAATTGGTCCTTTGCTGGTTGAAAATTTATTTCCAATTCTCTTGATCATGCTTCTGAACCAACTTTCAATTGGCCTTTGGAATAATAATGTTTTATATATTAAGAAAACTGAAAGCACCAGATCAAAACATTCTATTGTTGTTTTTGTTTTGAAATAATGAAATTCAGAAATGCTCTTTGGGAGCATATTTGGGAAAACATTATGTAGGAGATTAAAAAAATAATAAAAGTCTCACCTACCACTAAATATTTCAGAACCTCCAATTCTATTGTCTGTTATTGTCAACTTTACTTTTCTGTATTCTATTTTGTAATGGTGGGTTGGGGCTCTGCAAACCTCCTTTCTTTGGAAGTCATTAGGAAGCTTCCAATAGGGCCAGTGGTGAGAAAGAGAGTCTAGGGGAAGAAGGGACGTGACCCTCTCCTTTAATTCATTACCTTATAGGTCAGTCGAGTGCTACTTTAACAGCAAGGAATTGCACTACAGTAGCAACTATTTGAATTTGGGGGTTTTCCCCATTCTTCTAGATGCTTTCTTGTTTCATTCCATTGTAGCAGCTACCAGTCACCCTGCTAGATCTTCTCTCTTAGATGCCTGCCTGAACTCCAGCTCCATAGCCCCCTCATTTGAGCTACTGAGGCCAGCATCTAAGGTTGAAGATCAGTAGAGCAGCCTCCATCTGGGACACGCTAGATTCCTTTTCTGCAGGGTAAATCCTCCAAGCTTTATTACTGAAAAGAGACACATATCCTTTCATTCTCCATTCCTATATGAAGGAATTACATTTCTTTAATAATGCAATATATCCCTTTTTTTCATTCAGCTACCTAATACCTAGTGAACAATGATTGCTTTGCACTAAATGTTCTGCTAGTGTGACTGGAGTGGATTTGTTCCCTAATATTATAAGACCCAGCACACACACGCAAAAAAATTCTTCCTAAAGAGTCAAGCTTTTCAAATTTAACTTTAAAGACACAGTGGTATCACCGTTTAAAAAACACTATTCTAACCATAACTGTAGAAGGATTATAGTACACAGATCATATCTACAACACAGTGTACCTGAAATCTGGAGATTTTGTGAATGTTGAGGAAGTTTCAATTCAAAATTAAGAAAAACAGGAAATATATGATAATGAACTGTTCTTGTATGTTAAGAACATGTTCTGGTTGTCACCTTCATACATGTAATGCACAACAGATACACATACATGTACGTACACACATATGCACACGTGTGATATGACACATGTATATTATATACAAATAGGTGTGTGCATGTGTGTGCTGTGCATATACATTTATATTGTACATGTGTATATGTATGTATTATGCATGCAATGTATCATGTGTGCATGTGCATGATGCATGTGCTTATCGTATACACATGTGCATGATGTGTGCATATGCAATGTACAATGCATATATGTACATATACGATATGCACTTGTGCTATATCTATATACAGATATGTGTTCATATACATATATCTGCATATATCCTATATGTGTGCATATATCATATGTATCATATATAATATATGCAGATATGATACATATAATATATGCAGATATGTGTATATGTGTATTTATTATATAAATATATAGACATATTATATAATACATATATTATATACATATAGATATGTATATGTAATATGTTATGTATGCATGTATGTTATATACATATATAGTATATACATATATGCATATACATATATATTCATGCCTAGAGAAAAAAAGATTATTCACAAATTAGAAGACCATATTAAGATATGAATCCTCCTAACGTCTGGACTTTGTTTTTTTTCTGCTTAACATGAAGGCAATCAGAAATTCAATCAGCAATAATAGCAATAATTACAAAAATATTACTAGCTACAATATATTGAAATGTTATCAATTTTGGTTGACATTCTATTGAGTGCTACACGTGCTTTATTTCATTTATCTTTCAAAAATACAAAAAGTAAGAAAGTTACTGGTATTACTGTTTATTTTAATGCCTTTTACTAGTTTTGGGAGGCTTTGTTGTTCTTTTTCTAGTTTTTTCAAGTGCAGAGTTGGATTACAAAATTGCTCTCTCTAAGTTCAATATCTTACAGCACCATTCATCTTTGTATGGTTGCTGGTCCCCTTGGGGTTAGCCCTCTCCCCCTAATGTCCCTGGTCACTTTGTCTCCTTTCTCAATACTGTTTGCTGGCCCATGTTCAGCCCTTTAGTTTCTTTTTTTTCTGTAGCAATGTCCTTTTCTTGTGTGAGGATCAGTGTTCCTGGGGCAGTGTATACCATTCCTCAGATATCCAGTCTTAACTTACATTGGGCCTCCCACTTGAGCTCATCTGGAGTCTATCAGTGCCAGTTTCTCTGTGCTGTATGTTTCCTCCATCTTGTCATCGGTTGAGAAATTCCCTGGAGGGGAGACATTTCGATTGATGGTTGGTCTGATTGGTGTCCTTGTTCATAGATTGCCGCTTAGTCATTGGAAAGCTACCCTATTTCTGTGGCCTTCCTCCCTCTGTACAGAGGCTGTGCACCTTGCTTTTTGTTGGAGGTTTCTCTGAACCATAATTCTGTTCCTAGGCCCACGTGAGAGTGATGGTGTTGGAGTAATCCTGATTGTCGTCTCTATAGTTGGTCTCACAGCCTTGTGTTCAGCACCTCACCCCAAGCTTATTCTGATCCTACCAAAGAAAAATGTGCATCCAGGGCTTTTACTCTTGACCCTCACCTCATCTGTTTCTTCTGTTGGATTATTTAGGGTTTTCTTGTTCCTGAGAATGACTGACTGCAGTGGGAGCTAACAGTAGTTTAGCATCTCCCCACCCACTCTCCTCGCCCATAGCCTGGCAGGGCTTCCCCCCACCTGCTGTGCAGACTAGAAGACCCCTGTGGGGTGCCCACACCCTAAGCCTTGAGCCTCTAGCTGAGACAAGGAGCCCTGGAATGCCAAGGTCCCAGATAGAAGCACTCCACAGGCTGGAGGGGGGAAGGTGGGGAAGGGGTTGGGCATTGTTGTTTTGACAAGAGGTGCAGATACATGAACCATTTTATAAATGATCATGATTATATATTAATTACTTGAATTCACTAAGGCAGAGTGGGAACCTAGGTTTATCTTTCTGTTCATTAATTTAACTGCAAAGTCTATGTTTTAAATGTTGTATTTCAATTTACTTTCAAATTATATAGGTAAGACTGAATATGTATTTTTTTAACTAAGTTTTTTAATTTTTATTTTACGATCTGCTATCAGCAGCTGTACTCATTCCAGAAAAATGGCCAGTATCTATGACAGAGGAGTTCAGGACTAATTCTTTTAATCTTAATGTTAAAACTGTTTTCTGCGTTCCTCTTTTGCCTCAACTCAAAGCCTTCTTTAGATTCCACATGCAAGTGAAACTATCTGGTATTTATATTTTCTTTCTGACTAATTTTGATATAAAGAAAACAAACAATAGGTCAAGAGAAACTCAGAACAAGCTAACTGTGAAACTGAGATATACAGCAAGGGAGGGGGAAGGGAAAAGAGGTACAAGACGGGAAGAAGGAACATAGGGAACATGGTGATGGATCAGGGGTGACGTGGTGATGGGACAACTATGGGGACCACAACACTAAATAGGAATGGAAAAACAAATAAAGATTAAAACAGAGTCAAAATGAAAAACAAAGTTTGAACTTCATGTTGTTCAAAACTGATATTCCTGCAGTTATTCTAGGGACCCTTATATTAATTATTCCCCCTCATTTGCTAACATGATAAATTGTATTTGGCGGCAACCACAGAATGCTTGTAAAATGTAATTGATACATGTCAGATTTTTCTGGATATTTATTGGGTAAGGAAACAGCTGATTCATTAATGCAGGATAAAAAATAAATGGATCTTCTTTGGGAATGGAAATACAAGTTTTATAAGAATTAGTCATTACCAAAGAAGTAATAATATGACATATCATGTGCAGGCAATTCAGAGCAGTATCACTTCCAGACAGAGGGGTGTCTTGGGAGCTGTATGTGCTCTCATCTATTTCTGGTTTGCTTTGATAAGTTGCTGAATGTTTACCTAATTGGTTACGGAGAAAAAAGCAGTATGACCTTCACCAAGTCAAAAATAATCTTTGTGGAATGCCTCATTCAGGACACACTTTGGCCAAACTTGACAGTCTCAGACAAAACTCGTCTCCAGTAAAGATATTCTTGTAACCATGTGACCCTGGATCAAAACTCCTTTTGTTACTAGTTGCTTGATGCTTTTTACAAAAAGTCTGATGCTGAATAAACTTGGTTGTCAACAGTCCAGAGAGAGAGGCTGTGTGTCACTTCTGTCCGGGCCTTCTTGGCTCAACTCCAATCCTTACCCTCCCCCTCAGGACCATTTGATCACGTCATGGCTGGTTAGCAACAGGGGTGGGAATAGGCATTGCTCTCCAAGGAGCTTATCAGACCTTGATCACTTACTGCAGCACTGGGAAAGAGGAAAATCAGTGGTCAGAGACCCAGAGAACAGGAATCAGGACATTTCAAAGATGAAGTGGTAGAATGGCATTGTAGAACACGGTAAAATATTTAAAAAGAGAAAAAATACCAAAACATAGCTTAATGATGTTGTGGTTAGGTCTCAGTAAAGAAAACCAAAAGGCATCTGATTTAAGTTTACAATTATACCAGTGAAAGTATCCTGCTATTCATCATTTTTACAAGCTTCAATGTATGAAGAAATGGACTTTCATTGAAGCCAAGAGGGACTGTTTTCATCTAAGAAACATGAATTGATAACAGGTACTAAAACATGATATTTTCTATAAAGTACATTGTGTAATTAAGTATGGCACAGATAGCATGTGGTTCAGAAGTTCAGTCAAAGAAAAATTACTTCAGACTGTAACAAAAGGGAGATAATTTTTATGGATCATAGAAGTGACCTGCATTGTATAATAAATAATCATCTGAGAATGACATAGAAATAAAAATTGTAAGAACTAGTCTAAACTAGGAAGATCCTATATATATATATTTTATATATATATATCCTATATAGATCTCCCTATGTATATAGATCCTATATATATATATAGATCCTATATAGATCTATATAGGATCTATATATATATATAATTATATATATAGATCTATATAGGATATATATATAGTATATATATTGTATCTATCTATATATATTGTATCTATCTATATATTGTATCTATATATATTGTATATATAGATCTATATATACAATATATAGATCCTATATAGATCTATATATAATATAATTATATATTATATATAATATAATATATATGCCCTATATATATCCTATATATAATATAATATATATAATTATATATATATAAACTTTGACTATTATTGTATATAGTCACTTTGGGCAGTTTAAATATTTTTATGTAGTTAAAATATAAACTTAACAGGTTCCCTGATCACTTCTCTTTTTATCCATCATTCCTACTCAAAAGACAAACAAAAAAAATTAACCACTAGTGTTTTAATATTTGGTGGTTAGAAAGATAAGTGGTGTTAGAATTGACATTGTACCTAGCATAGATTAGCTGTTACTGACACACTTTATATTTAGCCACAGTAGTTAACTGCTCTGATTGTTCATCTTAACAGGGTTATATGATTTTGCCTTTAAGGGCTAGTTAATTTTTCGCAATAAACTTACTAGGGGAAAAAAAGTGTTTCCAAGAAACATTTGGAGAATTTTTTCTTCTTCCTAATTGCTTATTTATTTATTTTTGGTATTGCATTCACATTTACAAATTTAATTTAAAAAGAAAGTGTCCCAAACATACAAATACAACACAGTCCTGGAAATTAAAGCCTAGCAATACACTTGTAGTTCACACAAACACAATAAATAATGCCTATGCACAAAGCATCCCAATTTAGTAATCATTAGTAATCACTCCACAAAACATTTTAAAAACTCCCTCCCCCCCCTTTTTATTAACTAAGACCTTCCATTTAGAGTCATATACATGTCACTTGGGGGTGAATCTTTAAAAGTAAAACACTCACTTGACTCTTCATTCCTGCTAGATTGCATAATTCCCTGATGGAAAATTAGGTAGGTTGGAGGGTGCATTGACTTGAGCAGATGAAAAGATACCCTAACAGTCTGAAGAGTTAATATGCTCTAACACCCTCCTGCTACCATTGGCTCTATGCCCTAGTGACCCAAAACAGTCCATGTTCAAGTGCATCTTTTAACACCTAGTGTGGGAAGGAGTCATCTAACCAGTGAAGACAATTTAAATCACAGAATGCTTCATTGTCTAAAACATCCTTAGGGAGCAAATGACAATTTAAAAAAAAAAGCATTAACTCAGTTGAAAAATTTAGAAAGCAATCCTCTAGTGACCTGAAGGAGTTAATTGCTAAGTTTCTGTTATAGTTAAAGTCAATTTCTTTAGGTTAAGAAACTCAACAGGGACTTCTAATTCCAGGTTGGATTGGAAAAGGGCATCATTTTCAGTGGGGCAGGAGGGCTTTGATAAGAGATGCAATGGAAATGATGGTGCTTTTCCCAGTATCATCTGGAAGGTAGTTTTTCTTTCTTTTTTTTAAAGCATTAAGATGTGGTGGCTTAAACATGTTGGTACATTGAAGACTTTTAACTCTTGGCCTAGAAGAATTTGACACTATAGGGAAAAAGAACAGGTTTTTCTATTTTGAAATATTTGGAAATGAAACCAGTAGCTCTGTTGATGCTACAGCTTATTAAAGATGCAAATTAAAAATATCAAAAAGCATGGAGATTTACTTAACCTTTTACCAAGTGTAAATCTTTAATCTGATCTTAATATGAACTTCCTTGATTTACTTTAAGTTTAATAACACACTGAACTTGTGAGGTGTTAACAGTAACTTTAGTGGTCAAGTGTTGCATTTTAGAAATGATAGAAAAAGGTTAATTTGAAATCCAGTCAGGAAATCATATTATATTGCACAGTATATATCTGCTTTGGTGAAGAACTGACAAACTGAAAATGCCTCAGAGGAAAAATTCCACTGAACTAAAAGCAAAAGATTAATGTACTTGGAAATGAATTTGCATTCAACTGTAAAACAATGCCATTATACCATTTTTTCTTTTCTTCTTTTTTTTTTAAATATAACCAGTCATTTCTGAGGCACCTGTTACTAAATTTGAAGGTTATATAATGCAAAATAGAATTGAGGACATTTGGATTAAAACAAATTTAATAGAAATTTTTATTTATAAAGACTAGCACTCAGCATTTTATTGTTGGGTTAATTCAGAAGTTTTTTTTTTTTCATTTATAATAAACCTAAATTAGCAATGCTACATTAAAAATTAAAATTATACCATGCAGGAAAACATTCACTGCTATAGCCTTTACAGTATGATTTAATTTAGCAATTTTAGAAGTAGCATTAATAAAAACAATATAATATCTAAATGACAAGAAAATAAGGCAGTCCCTCATTCTTGTATAGGTCGTTCCTTTCATCTTTTACAAAAAGTACACTCACAAACATGTCGTAATTACTTGAAATTGTCTGCAGTCAGTAAGCATAGTTTAAAATCACTTTATCACATGCCAAACCATAATCTATCTCTGACAATATAAATTAGTCACTACTAAAAATAAGGGATGATGATTAATTCTCTCAGAGAATACTTGCCAGAATTATCAGTTGCTGGAACTAGATTTCTTATTGAAACATTCCCTATGATAATTTAGGATCATGCTTCATCACTGGACCTAGTCTGAGACACAATCTTTATGATCTGAAAATAAACATATTCCTGAGGTAAGGTCATATTTTCCTAAGAGAATAAGCAGGCAGACAAGTGAATACTTGTGCTAATGAACATCTGTATATATAAACTGCTAACTCCATCTATGTTTTATTATATTTCAAACATGCTGGTCAGGGTGGTTGATGACATTGTTACTATGAATTTCCACTTTGAAAACTTTGTATGATTTTTTTCTTCCCAGATTCTTCAAATGAAATTTTAAGTTTAAATCTTTTTTCTTTTTTAAGAAAGACTCAAGTCCTTCTGCAGTGAAAAGGTCATGAGATAACTCATTGAATTAATGTATTCATGGTTTCTTTGATATTGTCTAGTGACATGAAAGAATACTTTCCACTTTATCACTCAAAATTCAAATAGATTTAATATCTGATATTTGTCAGTTATTTACTCATATCATCAGATAAAATATTTCACATTCTGTCATTTCTAAGCTTAGTTGAATTCTATTTCTAATTTCTAATACATTCAGTTTGTGACCCCTTTATTTCTAAAGTTTGCACATTTGTTTATTATTGTCACAATGAGGAATATCACTGGTAAACAAATTCTGCTTTCAAAAACTCCTTTGAAGATTAATGAGTAAGTTCCTGCAGAAAAGGCTCTCATCTCTGGAAATGACTTACTCCTCGAGATGCAAATAGATCATTTTTTCTCATCCCCCAACCCTATTCATTTTTTCACATAGAACCTGGAACAGTCATTTCTTTTATAATAAATACACTATAGGTTTTCACTCCACCGGTGAAAACTTTTCAAAATAGTCTCTTATTCTGCTCAAAAAGTAGCACATAATACTTCACATGGATTCTGTGATCTAGAGTGACCAATGTTTTAGCATTCTCTCTCATCACTAACTGAATAGAAGTCATGGCAGTCACAAAATTTCATTCAGAAATGCTATTCACTTCCCCCATTTAAAATTTTAAATTCTTTTTTATGATAATATCCATCTTATTTTATTTTTATCATATACATTCATCATTTTGTTGTTTACATATCTATGCTTACATGTGTGTATGTGTGTATATATATATATATATATATATATATATATATATATATATATAAAATTGTATTATATCATTGCATTTTCCAGGGCTCTCACCCCCACCACCACCCATGAACCCTTTTCTTGAAATTTCTGTGCACTTACTTTCCCTGATTTCTCCTCCCCCCTCCCCCACCTCTCCTAGCTACTCATTTAGGCCTTCTACTACTGACCTTTGTAATTAAGGTGACTATATAAAGATCTTATCCACAGATTTTCATTTTCTAGCATACATACAACAACCACCATCATCACCATTATCACTAAAATCTTTCTGCATGTGATCCCATGAAACTGCTATGCTCTTTTATATTAAGACATAAAAATACATGGTGTACTTTTCCTTTATTAAATATAAAAATGCATACAATATTTATATCTTTATTTGTGCATATAATGTTTTTATATATGTGTTATAAAATAGAAAATCAATATGAAGAAATATAATTTGTATGAAAAGTTAACACACAAAAGAAGAAAAGAAAAACTGACCAGCTTTATATATACTAAAGAAGTTGATTTAGTTATTAGTAAACTTGCAAACCTAGAACACCGTAAACATATTTGCTCACTGGTGAATGTCACCAAACACAGAAGAAATATACAGATTCCTTATGTTCTCTTCCAGAAGATGCGCACATAGGGAATTCATCTTAATTCATTTTTTGTGAAGTCACCACTATCTTAAGACCAAACTGAAACAAAGAAATTATATGAAAAAACTAAGATATCCCTTTCTAGGTGAGTAGAAAAATAAAAGGTGATGTATCCATATAATAAAATCCTATTCCACAGTAAAAAGAGTTATCAAGTAATGAAAAGATGGGAAGGAAAGTTAAATGCATATTACAAAATTAAAGAACCCAGTATGAAAATGGCTATATACTGTATCTGGCAAGTCCATTTGGCTTTGTATTTATATGACATTATAGGAAAGGCAAAAAATACAGGGTATGTACAGGATATCAATCATTAGAAAGTTGTATATGTACTATGGCAGGGGATACCTGGGACCTCTTTACTTAACTCTCAGTTTTGGTGAAAACTCAAAGCAACTCTAAAAGCAAAGTACATTAAATAAAGTATAATTGACCAAAAATAAAGACCTTCATTAAAAAGAGCTGCATGGCAGTACAGTATGTCAGCCAGGTATTTCTTAATTTGCAAAATATGTAAGTAGAAAAAAATAAAGGTAGATAACAGCATTTACTGAGGCAGACACTGAAAGCCAGAAAATTCAATTTATGTGTAAACATGATGAAATAAGAGATAGTATAGTATTATAAATATAAGTGAATTAAATATTAATTTTCTCAAAAAGCTGTTTATCCTAAAAAATATTTCTAACATTTGTAATCTAATAGATAAAATAAAGGAATAAACTAAAGGGCATACAAGCACCACTCAAATAGTAAAATTATAAAATCCTAAACAGGAGTTCCTTAAAACCTACTAAGTTCCCAGGGTTGTAAAGTCTAATAGTAATATAAAACTAAAAATGGAAGATATATGGAAAGATAGTTCACAGAATAAAGGTTCTAAAGAAAATAAGATATGTGAAGGTTAGGTTGAAAGGAAAAGGATGAAAGAAAGCCTTAGAACAAAGATGAAAATAATGCCCTTAGACAATGAGAAATGGAAAGGTAGATTGAGACAAGGCACAAAGAGAAAAAGTAAAGGAGAAAAATTAGAGAGCAGTTCTGTTAAAGGTCAATTTAACCTTCACATCAAAGTTTAACTCAATTTCCTGGATACATTTTGAGGTTAGTAATGTCTTATTAACTTAGTTTTCTCTGACTGCCGCTAGAATCTAAATGTGATTCTTAGGAGTGCTGAGCACAAAAAGGTATATAACTGGCTCACAGGTCTTTCAAGGTCTGTGGTTGCATCCAACCAGCAACTACCACAGCAATTCTATCCAATTTGCAGGACAAGAACACATCAAAATCAAGTCTAGTGTGTCTGCTACATTAGATTCTTTGATATGACATGAGGGAGGTTCTCACTTGTAAATCCTCCCCCTTCATTCACAGCTCAACAAAGTTGAAATGTTTGGAGTAGCCACTGTTGTTTATAAGACTTCCTGACCTAGAAATCTCAGGTTCAAGTCATGAGTCACATACTTATTAACCAGGGACTTTTAATTTTGTTTTTATTTTATTGCGATAAGAACATTTAACATGAGAAAAAAAACTTCTTAGCCATTTTTTTAATGTATAAAAAATTGTTATTGACTACAGGCATGTTATACAATGGATCTCTAGTGTTTATTCATTGTTTGAGTAAACTGACACTTGTAGATTAATAATTTCACATTTCTGTGTTCCTCTACTCTCTGGCAACTGCCATTCCACACCATGATTCTATAAATGTGGCTCATGTAGACATCTCATATCATCACAATCAATTAGCACCTAGTTTTGTGTAACTAGCTTGTTTCATGTACTTTAACGTCATCAAGTTTCAACCATGTTGCTCTATATTGAAGAATTCCCACTTTTTAAAAGCTGAATCATATTCTACCAAATGTATATACTGCATTTTCTTTATTCATTTGTTGATGGTCACTTAAACTATTTCAACACCTTGGCTTTTGTGAATTGTTCTGCAATGAACAGAGAAATGCTACCATCTGTTGGAGTTGCTGATAAATCCAAAGGTGAAATTTCTAGATGTGGTAATTTAAATATTAATTTTTGAGTCTCTTCCATGTTTTCCATTGTGACTGCACTACTTTTCAGTCTCGTCAATAGTATGTAAAGTTCTATTTTCTGCACATATTTTGTCTTTAAAAAATATAACAGCCTGCTTGTAGTCATGAGCTGATATTTTACTGTAGTTACAGCATGCTTCTCACTTAGTCCTGTGAAACTTTCTGTTTCATTGGATATTCGAATATTTTGTTTGGAAATGTATACTTAAATACTCAGTCAATTTATGATTAGTGAGTCAGTTCAAAAAAGATAAGTAACAAGTGTAATTGTACATATGCAGCCACTATGACGCTCCTAAATATTTAAGGCAAACAGAACAATTATCCTTTTCTTTTTTAAACTGATTACACACAAAACACACATACATTTCACATTTTTTTTCTATCACAAGGTTTTCCCACCACTTTTTCACCCATGAACCTTCATCTCAATCTCTTGTGCCCATCCCACCCAATTTTACCTCTCTTGCCCTCTCTTGCTCTATGCTTTCATTCAAGCAAACATAGAATTGAAAGGAGAAATAGATAGTAATAGAAAGACAGGAGATTTCAAAAGTCCCACTTTAGATAATGCAGGGAACATCCAAACTCTAAGTCAACAAGGAAACAAAGAACTTGAACAATAGTATAAAGCAAATGAAGCTACTAGACATACACATAACATTACCTCAAAAAGCAACAGGATTCACTTTCTTTCAAGAACCCACAAATCTTTTTATTAGATCACTTATTAAAAACAGAATATTAAGAACTTTCAAAAGTTATGATCATATCATATTAAATATATTTTTAATCATAATAGCATGAGAAGAGAAATCAATAATAGCGAAAGCCCTGCCCACACGCCCAGATCAACCATGCTGCTGGGCACACTGCCCTCAGTCAGTCACCCAGCCTGGTATACTCCTTCCAGGGTTTGGGAAACATGAGGTAGGGGGGGCCCTGCCACATGCCAGGGTGGCAGGGAGTGGCTGGGGGCACCCCCTGACCACCATACTATTAGGTGGCTGGGGAAGGCAGGGGTAGCCATGCCCACACACCTGGCTCAGCCTTGCTGTTGGTCACTGAGCCCCCCCCCCCAAGGGGGGAGGATTGGCGGAGGGTAGTGGGTGGGTGGGATCAGGGGTCATTCCCTCTGTTCTTCTCCAAATCCAGTCAACCCTCACCAGAGGCAACTAAATCAGCAATTCAATGACAGTTGCACACAAATACAGAGGTGAAAAACAAGGAAGTATTCCAGAACAACGAACATTTCAGATGGGACACAGGACTATAAGACTGATTATAGAGACGGACTACCTCAGAAATACAACCACTGAGATCTACAATGATGGAAATGGAACTTCCCATTCAGAGATGCCTTCACCATGATCAAAGGACCCTCCCACTTTAGGAGGCGAGTAAAGTCACAGAGATGGACAGTGGCCCCGCGATAAACTAGATCAACCATCTGCCAAGGCCTATCTCCATCAGAAAAACTGGTGCACAAACTTTGGCTGGGAGAAACACTCCCAATGCCAGCAACTAGAACTGTAAAACGAAGAAGGAGCAAAATATGACAGAAGATGGGCCAGAGCAGCTGGCCAGAAAGAAAGAGGAGACACTGAAAAACACAATCATGTATGAACTGGCGGCCAGCAGCAAAAAGACACTTGGAGAAGTAAGCACAGGCCACTGTGTCCCAGGAAACCATGCCCACACTGGACAAAAGGACATTACTACAGGAAAGAAGAGGAAGAACCCAAGAGACTAAAAATTAAACAATAAATGGCAGTGAAAGAAGAGATAAAAGACTGGGGAGGGAGTGAAATGGGGGAGGGGGGATACCCAAAAGGCAAATGCAAACAAAGCTTATTCAATAAAGATATGTATAATTAAAAAAAAATAATGCGGGGAAATTAGATAATTTATAACCTGTAGAAATTTAGGGATAAAGTTTTCTGAGTTGCCTAGCTTACATGGGAAAAGTTTTTTCATTTGTGAAAGCAGATATATCTCATTGATTTTGTAAGAATTTAGAAAGGAGGATGAATTTGAAAGACTTTACTTTGAACCTAGTTTGATACATCAGTCATCTTAGTTGTGCAAGAGCTCAGTTTTGCAAGATGCTTATTCCACTCAGTATAAATCTATCCTGTCCAGAGAGCATAGTGATTAACAATTTAATATTTTACCTCTCAGGTAATTATACTTCATATTCAGTAACATGCGTCACTCTGCCTGAAATTAAAAGATGTGTATTCTACTGTTCAAGTTTGCTACGAGGAAAATGAGAATTTCCCAAATGAGAACATAGATCACAAGTGGTTTAACTAAGGATAAGCCCAACATCATAATACTAGGAATAATGATGTCACCAGGATTTCACTGAGGCAGTACAATTTCATAGGTTATTTTATTATTTGCAATTATTTTTCCCTATATATTTCCAGAAATAAATTATTGTATTTCTTCTTTCAAAATGTTCCTTCATTCTCCCAATACTGATCACTTAACATGATCTTTATCCTAAAAAATATTCAATAGATTAGGGATAAAGTTTTCTGATGCCTCTTTGTGATGATGTGCATTTCAGAACATCAAATGACTTTTGACTGACAATAAGTTTAATGACTGAATCAACTGTCCCAGACTATATGCATACTAAAGCAATTATCCAGCTTGAGTCCTTTCTTCATAGTTTTATTATCTTACAAGGACTACTCACTCTACCAGTGTTAGGAGAACATGCTAACCACTACACTATGGAAACAGACTACTCACTCTACTAGTGAATAGTTTTAAGCAACTACATAGATAATTGTGCCAGAATCTTGTAAATTCACTGTTATCAGAAATCTAACAACTCTCCTTTTGTCCCTTCATTTGATATCTGTATTTCTTAATATCATATCAACTCTGTTAACAAACATCATGTAGAAACATAGTCAGCATGTATACCTACATATGAATAAACATTTCAACTCCCCTATCAAGAGTAGATTTTAAAGGGGAATAATATACATGATAGGGGCTTGGACAGATGGGTGAGCATGTTCTAGTAGAATGAACATGTATCATTAATGTGATAAAAATCTATGAGAGTTGAAAATGGAGATAGCAACAATATATAGTCCTAAGTTTTAGTTCCCTAGTGCCCTGTTTTTTTCATGCCCACCAGGAGATGACAAGTTCAATGAAAATTGAAGTGTTTTAGAAAAATTCTAAAATAAACCTGAAATACTTATTTAGAGAATTCAAGTGATTTAAGTGAAATGTGGGAATGGATGAAAACCTGACTGTTAAAAGTGGTGTCATTCCATTCTAAGAGCTATTTGAAAGATTATTTTTATCTCAGGAAGCTACACAACTCTCAAGTTTGAGCCCTTGAATCAGGGTTGTAGAAGTCCGGTTCACTAGTTACGCTTCAAATGCAAGCTCATATGGTAATGATATATTCCAATTAAGTCTCAAGGTGAATCAATTTAGTGTTGATGAATCAATTAATGGATCATTGTTCTTAGAACTTTTGAGGGCACATCTAGATACAAAGAGATTAGTGAAGGGTTAAATTTTTTGTTCTATTTTCTTGGACTGACTGGAAAAAATTTCATTCCATTTTATCTACATTTCATATTTTAGCCCATTATTTGACACTGCTTTTTGGTCACAGTGCAAGTCTATTTGGTAATTTTGATAATTTTCCAAATCTGAACATATTACTTACATATTTCTTCTGTATTAACTCAACCAGGCACTCGGGGAAACTGTCTTAAAATTGCCTATCCTTAAAAGCTACACAATTTGTAGCAAATGTTTTGTCAATTTTATGGGTTCTGAAAAGTGAAATAAGCATTGACATGGTGGTGGCAAGATGAAATAAAATGGAATAAACTTCACTACTGTGTCATTTCTTTCACAATACCATCAACCTACTTATGCACAATGCAAATAATATCCACTATAAATTGTTGATCTTTGTATCTTTTTAAAATTATAGAACAAGTCATTTCTGAGAGTCAATTATTGTACATGCTGTCTACTGCTTTGAAACTCTGTTGGGCTGATGGTCAAACAAAGAAAGAATCAGCTTTATGACAGATGCTAGTTCCTGCAGACTTTGGCAGTGACCCATAAGTGGTCTTAGCAGCTACTAAATTGCTACAAATAATGAAGGCAAATTTAGACAATTTTAACTGACACCATTTCTAAGAATTGGTCTAAAAAGAAAATCTGTTTGTAGTACCAATAAATAACATTTATTTTGGAGGAAGTCAAGTAGTTTTTGACATAGCCATTCAAGTGGCAAATACTACTTGAATTTCTACTCTGGGTCAACCACTGTGCTAAGCGCTAGGGTTGAATTGGAGATAAAATTGCCTAATCTCAGAAAGTTGTAGATTCACAGATAAATAAATATATTAAATAAAAAACATAAAAGTGAAAATGTATATTTTGACATTCTTATTATTTATTTATTTCCACATTTCTTTTACATGCTGTATATTTTTTAGGGAATGCTTTCTGGCTAAATAGTGATGGTCTACTGCTTCTTCTTATTTAGGTGTTGAATATTTATAACACAAGGCATTATTTTCAATATACAGGCAAAATAATAGTGAAAAGAAACACTACACCCCTCCTTAATTGCCATTTTTTATCTTGACATTAATTCCATTGGTATAAATTTTGTTTAATTTTAAAATTTTTAATAGAAATCCCACATTTAAGAAAATATTCATGTTTTAAGTATGAGTATCACCATGCATGTATACATGTATATACATAGATATACATGTGCATGCATGCATACACATACATGTGTGTATATACATATATGTATGTACATATATACATGCATATACATAACTTCAAGTAATATGTTGAATAATATCTATCAACTCAAATGCTTTCATATCTATGTTATAAGCCTTCACACCATCAGACCCAAGCAACCCTTGATCTGTTTTTGTCACATAGACAGTTTGGTCTTTCCTAGCTACACAATGAAAAGCTACACAAATGAAATCCCATGGAGTATTTATTTGTAATGGTATTTTTCAACTGGCGTAAATTTAAGATTTATCCATGTTGTCATTGATCTGTAGTTCATTCCTAATTATTTTTAGGAGTCAACCAAGTTTAGATACAATAATCTATTTATCCTTTTACCCTATTAATGTATATTTGGGAAGCTTCTGATTTCTTGATATCACAAAATTGCCATAAACATTTTTTACAAGTCTCTATGAGCATATTTTTTTGCTTTCTTAGCCAACTAAAAGTGGTACTAGTCATTTTATGTTAACCATATGATTATGAGAAAGTCAGATAGTTCCTAAATAAAATGTATATTCCCATTAACAACTAATGCAACTAACAACATAAGGTGCTTTTGGTCAGTCTTTTCATTTCAAATATCCTAGTGGGCATATAGTGGCACATCATTGTGGTTTTACTTTGCATTTTTCTAATTTCTAATTGTTTTGGGTTGCATTTCCTTTGAGAGTATTATTAAATTACTCTATGGTAGTAAATAAGAAAAATAACTTTCAGAAGTATCTCTTCAAGTATTTTTCCTACTTTTTTCATATTTGTTCATTTTAATTGTTTGGTTGTAATTTTTTTGAAATGGATTGATTGTTACTCTGAGTAATAGCTCTGTCTCTATCTCTCCCCCTCTTTCTCTCCCTCTCTGTCTCCTTCTCAGCTATCATATATATATATGTACATATACATATATACATGTATATATGTATATATACATGTATGTATACATATATACATGTATGTATATTATATATATATACCATTTTGTGTAAGTCTTAAAAACACCATTTGTTTTTCTGTGCACTGCAATGTAATTTTCTGCCCAGAAGCTTTCAATGTGCCTTTTCTGACAGTGAATACTATGAATGTCATCAATTTTGGGCTTGCCTAGCCAGCTCTATATCATGCAAGTTTATTTTCCCCCACTCTACATAATTTTTTACATACAATTCTCTGATAAGATATTGGTCAATGAATATTTCCTACTTAAACTTAATTTCCCCAATTTTTTCAGTAGCTTGGAGCAATAAAATATTTTATAATAACTTATTTAACAAAAAAAATTTCCTTCAACTAAGAGTAGTTTTGTTCTATTGTTTTCCTATTTCTACATTTTATACTTCTCATATTGGTTAGTTGATTCATCCAGGGAAAGATTTAGTCAGTTATATTTACCTACCATGTTACTATTTGCTCAAGTCTCTTAACACCATTAAAATAAGGTGGTGGATCAGGTTCAGGTTCAGGTGTACCATAATGATTCTCATAGACATTTCACAAATCCCACGAATCTGCATGCAATTATCATTCTTATTGCAAAAAAAGTCATGCCTTTGTCAGCACTCCACATTTATTACCAAAACTGTCACTGAAGTAGATCTGAGATCATATACTACTTCTTAGATGCCAAGTTTGTCTGCCCCAGTTTCATGGATGTAAGTGTAGATGAGGACTTTGTTACAATGATAGTGATTTTCAGAATGAGAATTTTTTATACTGTTTTTTTTAAATGAAAATAATTTATCCATTTGATAAAACTTGTTAAATAATAGTAAGGCAGACTTTATGCATAATCATCACAATAGCTGTATGAATGCAATAATGCCATTTTGCAGTCAAGAGAACTTGAATACAAAAAGGAAAAATGGGAATTTGTAGTTGAAGAGCAAGGGATAAGTGGTAAGTGGGTAGAAACTTACTAAGAGGAAACATCAGGGATAAAGGAAGATTCTGGTAAAACTAACCTAACAGGATTGTTGTTAAACAAGTCAAGGTGATCCATCACCTGGGGATTATTGAGGATGAGGAAACAAGACCAAAAAATAAAGGTATTGGGGAAGGGAGATTTTAGTTACCTCAATTTAGCAGTATTTTTGCTAAAATTGGATGAAGCAGAGATTAACATTGAAGTTCAAAAGTGAGGACTAGTAAAAAAGACAATTTAGAAGAGCCAAGCTAAAGTTTGGTGAAGGAGAAAATTAGTTGCCTATTCTCTCTTACAGGGAAACTGGAAGGTTAGAGGACATCTACATATGCAGTCAGTGACAATACGGGGAAGGAGTCTGATATTGGGTAACTTGAATCTCAACCAGTGGAGGTCCTTTGCTCTAGGAGATACTGTTTTTATTATGATATGATAGAAAAATAAATGTACATTTTGTTCCAGGTGGAGAAATTCTCTTTTTCAAAGGCTAGATAGTAGACAGAGTTGTGAAAACATAAGAAAAAGGAGAGTTGTTGCTTTTTTTCCTAAGAACCACAAACCTGTGAAAGACCTGTGGAAACCAGAATATAAAATGCAGTTAATTTGAAGTGCATCTGTAATAAACATTTATCTTTATTTCTTCCCTATCCCTCTTTAGGATCTTATTTAGGATTTTGGAAAAACATGATAGCATCTCTTCTTAGTGCACATTTATTATGCTTTTAAATCTCTATATGAAATCTCCTAAAGGAGAATACACAGATTTCCTGAGAGGTTAATAACTGGATTCCAAGAGAGTCAAAGGAGAGGCATCAGAACTGTTAAAGTTTAGGAGTACAGTTTACACCACTTCACTAGGTCAAAACAAGTCAAAGCCAGTCTAGATTCAAGGAGAGGGAAAATATATTTCATTTTTCCCTCCCCTCTCCCCTATCTACTGCAATTCTTGATGGAAAATATCAACATACATAAGGATGGCGAGGAAGTATTCATTTAGAATATCGTTGGAGATCATCATCCATGAGATCTAATAAGTTATACACAAACATCTGTTACAATATCTGGATATGCATTATGTATGTATTTGCATATATATACACACATTGTATATGCCTGTATATAAATATTATGGTATGTGATGTAAGCAGCCTATCTGTGATGCCATCTGTAGTAAAATCATCAGACTCACTAATCTGCATAGTAGTTACAGTTCTTAGTAGTCGCAAAGATGGCAGACCCAGGGCCAGGGCTGGGACCTGGGCAGAGATGTTGGGAGGCTGGTGAATCCCCCACTCCCCAGGAATCTTCACACTCTTTCTCTGGCCTCTCTCTCCTTAAATTCTCACCCCCCTCTCCAGGGATACCCCTTTACCCTTGTTCCCCAGGCCCAGGTGTGCCCACTTATACAAGCATCATTGGGCTCTTGCAGGCATTGGTTATACAAGCTAAGAAGTGAAAAGCATGATTAGCTCACCCTACAATCATATGTACACAACATGATGGACATAATCATACAATAGACATGGCTCTGGTTATTGGAGATATAAACACGAAAATATTCAACATTTCTCTTTTCCTCATGAATTAATAATCCAGGAAGAGATAGTTTATAATTAAGAAGAAAAAGAGAGAATGTAATATGAAGGATCAAATGGTAGATTAAAAGACAAACTAGAACATTTGATTAAAAAATATTTTGGGAACTTCCTTACCCACCTGTGACTACACAGGTGCCCCTCTTTCACTCCTTTTCCTAAAACCCTTTCCTTTTAAAATGTGGGGGGAAACAAACTTTTGGAAATAGATAACATTTTAAAGGCACTGCTTAATTTATTGAAATAGTCTAATTTTTGCAACATGATGAGTAGGAATATTTAGGTAGTGGGTTTGTAGACAACAGAACAGAGGAAAAAAAGGAAGGGGATGATATACACTTGATTATCTGACTTAGTTGGTGCTGAAGTCAGTAAGAATATAATAAAACATTCCATGACTTTTGTTAATGATCCTTTTCCAAAATCATTTTCTCCCGTTCTGGCATCCAGAATACTACTGAACTTCAGAAAATAAGGGAGGATTGTTTTCAACAAAAGATAGCATTATTCCTGTTAATTTGGAAATTGATATTTCATCTAGTTTTGGGGGGGCTTTCCATCTCTTGAATATACATAAGAAAAAAGGGGGGGGACTAGAGGAGTAGGTTAGTGTGGTGTTTAAATCAGCTATAGGTGGAAATATGGATAGAACAAATAGAAAGTTCTGTTGTCTTTGATAATTCTGCAGATGATCAGTGTGATATTTTATGGGAGGATTCCTAATCCACATACTCATACAGGTCTCAGTTATATTAGGAGTGAAGTTAGACTCATTGTTATTGGTGAATAGTGGATAGGAATGCTTATGATTTTGAAACATAGGCTTGGAGATTCAAGGTGTGGAATGCACTTTGAATCAGACTCCATCTTGTTTCTAACTGCAATGAGACTTCTAGCTGTAAAGTTATCCAGCCTGATTCAACTTGCTGTTGTGACTATGAAAGAACACCCACTCACTGATTCCTCCTCAGTGATGACAATGAAATATCACCCTATTCTCAAGAACAGGGGGTGGGGAGACAAAAGACATTGAATAATTCCACATGAAGAACCCCTTCAACCAACCCAAATTTTCAAACAAATTACCTATATTTAGTTAGGGCTCCTCCAATTGATCCTTTAAAATGCCTCCCTGCTCTTCCTGGGAAAAATCTTCTGAATGATCCTTAGGTGTGGACCCAAATCATGATCCCTATTCATCAATAAGGACTTCTTGATTATATCATATTTTGATTTTAATCTGTCACTTTTTACTACCAAAAAATATAATTATGAGTATAACAGCTTTCATAGAATTGTCTGAATTCTTCACACAAATTAACATGACAGGATCTTCTTGTGGCCATCATCACTTACAGTTCATCATCACTCACAGGTTGGGACAGTCGTGAAATGTTTCCAAACTTTACAACTGCCTTCTGATTTAAATTGCTTTTGATGATAATTTTCTGTCATTCTTATCTTCCAGGGTCTATATGTCATATATGTCTACTTCCTTTGGTTACTTTTAAATCTTTTCTCTCTTTTCCTTGGTCTAAGTCAAACAATTACGTATATTTCATAAATCTTTCATTTGTGGGCATCTTTGACACGAGCTTATAGTTTTAACAAGTTTGGATTATTTTCAGCTTTTTGTAAAGAAATAGCTTTATCTTTCTCTTTTCAGAACTCTAATTCCATATAGTAGGTCTAATTCCATACACTAGATTTGTCTCACAAATTACTCACATGATGCTTATTTTTTAAAAATGTTTTCTCTCACTTCATCTTGGATAGTTTTTACTGCTCATTCTTCAAGTTCACTCTAAAGAAACATCTGATGCAAATCATTTCACATATATGTTCTTTCTCTTTTTTATTTAATTGAGGTGACACTGATTTTCAGCACTCTTTGATTTAGAATAATAAATTCACACCTCCTGATTTGACTATCACCAAACCTCTATCCTTCACAGAGCACTTTATCATATAACATTTCACTCAATGCAAAATCTAGCTTTGTTCTTGGCCTATTACCTTCTAGTAGCCCCAATTCTGCAGTCATATCTATAGGCTTTGTTTTTTGATATATTTTTCATCTTAGACATTATATATCTTTCACCTTTATAAATTTCACTTCAGTCTCTTCTATCTTCCTTTTGTCCATGCTGCTTTCATTGAGTTTCTAGAGTACATACAATAAAATTATATAACTGTTTAATGCAGTCATACCTAATTATACATATATATATATATTAAATGCATGAGTATATTTTGACATATTTTTCCTTCCCATTACAAATTGGGAAATAGATATAATTTCTATTCTATCTATTGGAAAATAGAAATAATTTCTATTTCCCAATTTGTAATGGAAAGGAAAAATATGTATGATTAGAGATTTTTATTCCATGCTAGTCATTAAATTTGTTTTGTTGGATGCTGGGTGTGTTCATGGTCTTCTAAGTATATTGAAAATTTGTTCTGAAATATAGCAGGTTAGTTGTAACTAATTCGATCCTGTCACTTATTTTTATAGTTTAAGTTGGGTAAGAGCGTCTTTAGGCTAGCATAATTTTAAACAACTACTGAGGCAAAATGACACTGGGCATTTTACTAAATGTCCAGTAAATTACAAAAACATTCACGATGTCTTGCTGTAACAGAAATTATACAGGTCCATTAAATTATAAAGGGTATACTATCAGTATCCTCTTATTGGAAGACAAACAAACCCCTCTGTAGTATTCCAGAAAGTTTCCTCTGTGTCTCTCTTCCAGTACTCTAGTATCTAGTTCCTAAGAGCCATCACTTTCTAGGAATTAAGTTTCATATCATGAACTCAAGAAGGCTATTCATAGGCTTCTGTTTCTGCGCACAATCTAGAAAGCATCTCCAGGCAATAAGTTTGAAACATCATAGAATTCACTTCATTTTCTTTCATCTCTAGGAGATTGCTGAGCAATTTCCTATTATTGAAAACTAGATTTAATGTATTTTGCTTCTTTTCAATTATTTAAAAAGAGAAAAAGGAGTAAATCCAGTTTCTTTGCCCCATTTTGACAAGAAGCAAGTGTTTCTAAAATTTGACACTACTTATATGTAATTTATACACAATTTAAAAATGAAGTAACAATAGGCTAAATAACTTCTCCAAGATCACAACACCAGAGATATAAGAGGGTATATAACCTATATTTAAATTGTGACATTTTGTTTTCAAAGACCTTGCCATGTTTCAAAGACTTAATTGAAATCAAGATAAGTGACAAATAGCATGGTGCTCTTTACTCTAGATTACATAATGTTTACAATCTGAAATAACTTTATCAGAATTTTTAATGGCACTTTAACATAAAGATATCAGTTGATGAAATTTGCATAATTATGCTGACATACTGCTCTTCAGCACTCAAAATTATTATCCATCTATTACAATCACCAAATAGGGTATTCAGCAGAAATCAGTATAAATTATATAACTGGGCCATTCTTTCTGATACCAGTGTTTCTGTCAGCTAGAGGAAATCTAGTAGCCAGGCTAGCAAGCAAATATTTGGCAAGCAGTGCATTTCCAATAATGAAACAGATAATTATACTTCTTTTACACAGCTGTAATTGAATAAATCTAATTGCCTCTTGTGCTTAACTTTAATGCTAGGTTTCAAACTGTTGTATGGACAGGAAAGCAACATTAGAGGAATTACTCTAGTGTTTCTTTCCTTCCTATACAGAGGTTTGAACTTAAGCAACAAAGTTAAATGGAAAGGGCTCTATACTGAATTTTCAATTATAGTAAAGGCAGGGAGCCACAATTATCCCTTTCATTACCGAGCTGCTCTTCATCGCTGCTTGGGCAAAATCTCTTCACTGTTGTTTGATGGTGCTGTGACTCTTAAAGTGAAGAACACTTCAAATCAAAGGTTAAAAGTAAGGTACCAAATAAAAGTGATGTGACATGTGTAAAGGTGAAAATTTACAGGAAAAAAAAGACATGGTGAAAAGAAACACATACAATGATAGACTTCCAGAAGTAATTAGGGGGATGGAGAAGCTTGTTAAGAATTAACAGATGTCTGTTTCAAAGCTTAATGGTGATAATGCTGTAACGTGACTATTTAAAATTTAGAAATCTTCAAGTGAAAAATATTTATCTACTTAAATTAGATTTTTTTTCAGGTTTTCATTAAAACCTAGTATTTTTCAACATTATGGTATTGGCACACTTCTCCAGGAATCAATCCCAGTGTTTTGGGTTAGCTAGTATTAGATTTTTCTTCACTATCTTATTGAATGTCCAGTTCCATATATTTATAGTGAATTATTTTTCATTTTGTCATAGGACATATTAAATTTTTCCTATTGATATTTTCTTATTCTAAAACACTAAATTACAAAGTATTTGATATCACTATGACATTTAAAAATTAGCATTGTCAACTGCTAATCACACATTGTTAAAGCAGATACAGAGACACATAAATTTTAATGACAAAGTTACTAAAGGTCAATCTTGCCTGTGGAATATCCTATTCCTAAGGAATCATATAGTGACCTAGCCTATTACTGTTCTATTAATTTATTAAATTGTATGGAGAGGATGGGGGTACAGAATTAAAACACACACACACATTACGCCCCCCCACACACACACATAAGTACACTTTAATGAGTTACTATAAAGAAGAAATACCCGAAATTATAGAGATTTTATAGTACATTTTCTTATACAGGCCAACCATATTATAAGAAGTTACCCCTATGGAATATTTTGTATTGAAGTCACAGGGAAAACTAAGTGTAGATTTAGGGGAAAAATAACAAAACTCTCCTTCATATACAACATTTGGAGAATTCTAATTCTAGATGTCATGTAACTGCAAATGTCTGGGACATCCAAATGATAGCAAACAGTAGAAACTAGTAAATACAGAGAACCATAAGAGATAATAATAAAGTGTTATTAAGTCCTTTGGAGGAGTACTTATGCTGTATAACAATAATTAAAAGATATAGTTCATTTGTGAAATGAACTATAATAGTAAGTATAATATTGTGATACTAACAAATAGTATTATATTGCATTTCTTACAGGATTTGACATTTGCTTTATATGTCCTCAAAGTCTTGTTGGTTTTACATATTTTAGAACATTTATAATTAAAGACTTTTTAATAAAGCTGAGTGTTCAGAAATTTAGTTTTGAGAATATAAGCCAAATTGATTTATGTGAGAACTACATCTCCTTGTCTTAGAAAAACTAAAATATAAAACATATAGAATTGTAGGGATAAAAGGAAGTATTAAATAAATAAGACAAAAAGTTTAGTTGTTTTTATAGTATCATTTTTAAATATTAATTTTACCATTTTTATTAGAATATTTTATGATGAGAGATTCAATCTAATAAAGTATAAATAATATAGGCATCAAAATATATTGAGAATGTAAGGATTATTTATTCTGATTTTCTAAGCAAGGGTACAATGCAGAAATAATTATATGGTTACTCATCCATGACTATATGATACCATTTAAAATCAACTGTCATAAAATGATAATCTTCCAAAAATGTTACTATACCTACTGAAGAAAGTTCTAGAAAAATGCCATACATCTGAGAGCAAAAGATTTACTATCAATAACTGTATAAATTATTTATCACAAAATTTAAGATGTTTCAAGCACATTTCAATGGTATTAGCACATACTATTTCTTGATTCCTCACCAAATCTGGAAAAGCTTAGGTAGGAAATTCTGTCTCCAAGTTAAGTTGTTAGCCAGGTATAATCATAATGGAGCCTGAAGTAGGAGTAGTCATGATGACTCCGTGATACAGCTGGTACCTTTGTGGTGATTGTTGATTAAATCCTGGGTTTGTTCCACATGGGTCATAGCAATATTCTCACCAAAGTGTTGCGTGCTCCCAAAGCAAGTGATCACAAATAAGAATTAGGGGGAAAACCAATGCCATTTAAATTTGAGCTTTCAGAGTCATACATTATCATGTTTTCCATAGTTTAGAGATACTTGGCCCAGCCACACTCAAAGCAAGGTGAACCAATACCCATATCTCAAATGGAGGAAAATAAAAGGATTCAAAACTACATTTCAAACCACCACTGAGAAAACCTGATTTTATTTCATCATCATTTACAAAGTTAACTGATACAAAACACACTGGATATAGTTTGAGAATGAGCAGTTAAAGAAGGAATCAATTCTAAAATGGTTGTAGAATCTCCTATGGTGTTTTTGGGTTTCAATAGAGACCCAATTTTTGTTTTGTTTTGTTTTGTTTTGTGGAGATTAGGTCTTGCTATTTTTTGCCCATGGAACCACAGACTCACGTTGCCTGGGGTACCACAGACTCAAGCAATCCCCAGTCTCAGCTTCCCAGGTAGCTGGGAATTATGGGCACACACCACTATGCCCAGCTATTTTTTGGAACTAGGTCTCGCTACGTTGCCCCAAGCGGGACTCCAAGCGTGACCCCCAGCCTTGGCTTCCTAGAACGCCTCTTACAGGCATGTGCCACCATGCCCGGCCTCCAAATAGTAGTTTTAATTAGCACCTGTTACAAAAACTCAAGTAAGTCCTAACATATTAAATTTAGTGACTAAAATATAAAGATTTTCTGAAGAAAGCATGCCACATATTTTTGTATAAACAAGAACCAACACTACTGATGACCTACTTAAGCCAATTGAGTTCTCTACATTTTACCTAAGGTCATCGTATTAATATTCAATCAAAAGCAACTGGTTTGTTAGTTTAACACCAATCTTATGTTTGAGGCAGGTTACTTAACAAAATAGGTTAAAGCATTAGTATAGTAGATAAGTAAAGTTGTTAAAGACCAAGAGTTGCTAACTTTGCTAGGGTTTGAATACAGACGTCACTCTACTTGCAAACTATTTCATTTTGGAAGACAGACTGAGTTTGCTGTATCCTCCTTTACTTAGCTGTAAACTAGAAAAGAAAATAATATTTGCAATCTGGTGCGGTAGATTCTAAGTTTCAAAAGAATATAGAAATGTAGCATTTAATCAATTACTGCAAGCTATTATAATTACTAATAACAATAAAATCCCTTAGAATAAGACTTCTAACAGTTATTTTGATTTTAAGGTAGTGAAAGTGATACAGGGGTAGTGATGCAGTTAAAAAATGTTTGGGCGCCAAAATGCCCTGGTGGGCAGAGTTTGAAAGAACCACGAGTGAAAATGGGAAGCAGGAAAATGGGGGATAAAAGGGAGGAACAAGGAAAGAGGAAAGAAGAGAGATGAGAATGTTGGACTGAGAAAACAGGACCATGTGGCCTGGCCATCAGGAAGCCCCCTGGAAGAGTGAGCTGGTGGTGGCGAGGAGCCATGGTGGGAGAGTGGCCGGCACATAAGTAGCTGGTGTGAAGTCAGATGCTAGGACAACAGGCCGGGGGTGACCAGGGGCTGCTGAGGGCAGGACTGGTGAATGTGGCCAGATACCACCATAGGCGGGTCTGGAAAAGGAAGCCCATGGAGCAGCAACAAGGTAGCATATTTGGAAAGCTGAGTTTGCATGAGCATGTGTTGGAAAAGTTTGAAGAGCTTTGGAGATGCAGAGCAACTTGGAACGCTGGAGAGAGAAGAAGCAAAGAGAAGATGCTAGACAAGGACTGGGTTTTGGAGGACGCCTGCAGGTTTGGAGGGGCGCCATCTTGAACATGTGTTTGGGACTTTCGGACTAAACAGTACTTCGGGTGAAATAACGGGCTACGTGTGGCTTTGAGGACTTTTCATTTTCCCTGTTAAATGTGCTTGTAAACAAAACCCTGCTGTTAAACCGCACTTGTCTGACAACTGCTATCCAGGGGTGGTACAGACCTGAGGGAACCTGACGGGCAGAAGCCGCATTTTAAATGTGGCCCATTGGTTAAAGGTTTCTGCTCCATTTCGACCCGATTTCAAAAGAACCAAAATGAAGACTACTTTGGTATAATGTGAAGTTTTCAGTTAAAGGAAAAAGATGGGGAAAAAAATTAAATTTCCTCTTGAATTCTCAGGCCCCGCTATTCAATTTTACAGTGCTTTATCTGATATCAGATCCACTCTACTAACCCACATTACAGAGAATTTTGTAATTATGAAGGAAATAACAAATAATGAATTTGAAAGCATACTACTTATGGATTTTTAGTAATTATTTCCACTGTTTTTGAATCCTAAACAAATGAGCATCCCAAGAGATCCATAAGTTAGTATTCATTACACTTCTTAAAGGTTCTCCTATGGCGCATTTAAGATCAGTAGCCTTAGTTCTCAGGTAAGAAAGATGGGCCTCTCGGGTCAACTTATAATTAGCATTGTTAGCCCTGATAACTTTCCCCCATTTTATTTATACTTTGTGCTTTTCTCTTTCTTATGGGAAAATTAAACAGCAATTTTACACACTGGGACAATTAGTTCATCATTCATCCCATTTTAAGTGAAATATTGACATTAAACAGGACACTTTAACCACTGTTAAATGGTTAAATGACCATAGCTAACATCTACATAATCTTGAAGTAGGTTTTCTATTGTCTTTGGAATGCCATCAATGTTACTCCTGTAATTTTCTTTAGAGGAACCAGAATCGAGGCTTCAGTATAAATTATTGTAATTTTTGTTCTATCATGTATATTTTCCCCTGAACCCAGTTGTTGTAAATGGCAGTGACAGATGAAGTTAACACACAATGGTAGCTTATTTTCAGTTCTGATACTTCTCCTTGATGCCTCCCTGCCTCCCTACACAAGTTAAGTCTTATTTTGTTATAGGGACATTCTATTTTTATCTGGAAGAATGCACACAGGAAAAAATGCATTTTCAGTGAGCAATACCTGTATTATTGCCCTGGACTGTCATCATTTCCTTAATTTGTTCTTTATGAAAAAGTGATCTTTATAGTTTTATTGATTAGAATAGTAGATGAGATATTGAAGCATAGTTAGACAGTCACAAGGCTATCACCACAAATTGCAAGTATTTCCACTGTTGATTAACAAACATTTTCTATTTTGTATCTTGTCCTAAATTTAGCTCTCTGCATTTTTATTACACTGAAATGTATGTACTAGGAAAATCAACTAAATAATTTAAAGTTCCCAAATTCAATGTCATTAATTCAATAACTTTGAATAATTCAAATAAAATTCAATAACTTTGAAGAATTCAAATATTTTTCCATACACTTTCTAATCAAATCATTCAAATATCTTGTGGTCATGAAAAAAAAAAACAAACAAACTAAAAACCCTACTTTATTCTCTTATTCTTTCTTTAAAATTCCTTTATTCATAAACATTTTTTTCTCATTTACATTTGAGCAACTTTTTATTCTGGATTTTTCAAAATATTTTTAAACATTCAACAATGAAAACAGTCTTCATTCTATATCTTTCAATATAAATAACGATAGTAAAATTTAAAGCACAATCTTTCCCCTCTGATGAATCAGCTTTGATTGCTTCTAATGAGATCTTTTTGAAATAGTTCTTTAAAATAGCTAAAAAAGTTTTACAGTTTTCCCCCTAGCTAATGAAAGTTTAACCTGCCTGTAATTACTTGCTGCATTATATGTCCTACTTCCTGATAATCATGCTATGTTTGCATGAAATTATTCACTTAAATATTTCTAAAAATAATAAAAAGTGTGCTAATTTCCTCATTTTTTCAAGTCTTAAGTATATGACTTGAACATGCATGCATTAAATTTTAATATAAATTTTAATATAAATTTTGCTTATTTTTAATAATGTTGTCTCTCATGGAATATGCTTTCATGTAGTAACAACACATCCTACACATTAAACTAAATCAAAGTCACATATTTTTGTATTAGATTTCAACAATAACACAGCTGTCCTGACTATAATTCAGTGATTTTCATAGACAATGTACTTCTGTTCAACTGGCCAACAAAACAAACTTGAAATATTTAATATGTATCAATGTGTAATAAATAATAGGTATCTCCTCTAAATTGTGGAAGTCACAAATTAAAAGTAACAATCAGTTCATTTTTTCCTCCTTGTATTCATTACAATCTCCGTATTATAAAACCTAGACTCTTGTCTCAAAAAAGCACTAAATGGAATGAAACAAGAAATAATTTATTTTAATTTAATAAGGGCTACAACATATTAAGAGCTGACAGATGGGGATTATTTATGGTTGAATAGAAGTGTTCATTTTCTCATAGAAATTATAACACAGGATAGTAAAGACAAGTTAAAGAAAGATTTTAAGCCCCCCCCCCCTCAGGTCTCTCACCATTATGGTCTATACCTGGGAAATCATAAAATATTTTTAATTATGGAGGGAAGTTTAAGCCACATAAGCTCTTGCTTAGAGCAGAAACACTTGCCACAATCAGATTCCACTAATATTGGGTACAACTTAACTCCTAAAGTCATACTGAAACTCATGTGAAAACTTGCATTATTCTTCAAAGAAAGTGATATCAGTATAACCTTTGACTGTTATTCTTATAACATGTATGGCATCACCACTTTTAATATCTAACTAAATTTTTGGAGTGTAGTATATGGTTTGATAATATCTTTTGTGGGAAGTTTCAAGTTATATAGAACTATCAAGTAAAATAACTAAGCTATTTCATTTCTCTATTTGTCTCAAGGTTAGAAAACATCATTATAGACTCTACCACAGGGATCATAAACTCAGAATTCTAGGGACACTAAGGTTTAGTATATAAGGAAGATGAATGACAGCAAACCTAGTTATCTATGAAGCAACATCTACTCATATATAGTGAAGCATTGTCATACATATAAGTGGAGTTTATTATTAGTTTTCCACCTTCTCTTTAAATGACAGAAGTTAACAGAAATAATATTAAGGAGATATAAGACAAATGTAGTATCATCAACTATATTTAACAGGCATTAATATACACCCCCTTCAATATAACAGGAAAGACATATTTTACAAGAATCTATGGTACATTGAAAAGTCTGAGCATTTTTTAAAGAGGCATAATGCAGAATATGCCTTTTGACTACTCAGATATAAAGCTGAATGCTAACAACAAAAAGATCTCAGGAATGCCACTGAATACTTGGAAATTTATTCATATATATTGAGTATCTCATCTGCTAAATGAGAATATATGTTAGACTATATAAAATAAATATTTCTAACAACAAGGCAGCAAAATTTGTAAATGAAACTTAAAAAAGAGGTTCAAAAGAAGTATATAGACTTTAGGTTTCATGTATAAATAGAAAAGAGAATAAAATAATAGATGAACATATTTAGAGCTAAAAAACACAAATGACAGAAAGTTTAAACAACAACAAAGATAAATACAATTGACAGCTAAAAATCAATAGAAAAGTACAGTGAAATTTGAATATTTTAGATCAATAATTTAGATAAAATTAACCCATCTTTTGAATAACCTAATTACTAAAACTGAGGCCCTTCAGATATTTCATAAAGTATCATGTCCATTAAAAAACTACATATATAAGTGAACTACATTTTCACACACACTCACACACAAAACTGCTTCACATAATGTCTCTGGTAAGGTCATCTAAACACTTAAGGAAGAAACAACATAACAAAAGACTCCTGTGAATATGGATTCTAAAAAAATCCATATTTAATTAAATTTAAGTTAATCAAATCTGGTATTTGGTAACATAATTTATGTAACAGTTATTGTCCATGAATGGCTTAACAGAAAAAAAAATAATTTAAGAAACTATATCACATTAATAGAATGAAAGTTAAAATCTCTTAATTATCTCAATAGAAGAGTAAAACCATTTGACATAATTTGACATGTTTTCATTATTATAATTCTCAGGAGCCATAATGCACAAGGGGATATACTCAAACTAGTAAAACTCACCTACTAAAAACCTCCTGTTAAATATATATTTAATTATAATACACTAAATGCTTTCCTTGACCTATCCAGGATATCTACTGTCATCAAATATCTTCAATATTATACTGGAAATATTTGTCACTGCAGTAAATATATAGGTCCATTCATATGGAAAGGAAGCATTGGAACTACATTGTAGATGTATAATAGAAATCCCTAAGGCATCTAGACCTTACAAGCTACTTTAGTGCAGTCATGGATTCAAATCAGTGTACATACCATAAAACTTAAATATGTAACTTTGAGAATTACTGTATAAAACTGCATTAACCAACAGAGTAGCTTAAACGGATATATGGGTTAATGAGATAGAATAAAATAATCCAATAAATAAATAAAAACAAATGTGGTCCAGTGAACTTTGACCTAAGTAACAAGGTAGGTAATTCAATAGTGAAACAAAGAAAACATTTCAACAAATTATGCTGTAATAACAGTATGCTTATAAGAAACAATATGAATTTAGACACATTTACCTTGCAAAGTATGTAAGTCTAATTGAATTGGTCATCTAATTAAATATAAAAATATAAAGATTCTTGTTAACAACAAACAGGTTTTTGTAGACTTTCTTAAATATGAGACAAAAAATATAAAACTTAAAATAAGTCTAGCTAAATTTATTTCATCAGCATATTTCAAATTTAAATTTCCCAATCCTTAAAAAATATAGTAAAGAAATATAAAGATGAGAAATGAACTTTTAGGAAATGTTTGCAATAAAATGTCTGCCAAAGACTTGCAATAAATAGAAACTGGTCATATTCCAATCATAAGAGTAAATAGATTTATAAACATTATTTTCTTAAAAATATATATATGTTCACAGACACCTCAAAAGACAGTATCTATGATTCTTTAATACAAAGGGATGCTCAATATCACTAGTCATCATCAAATAAACCTCATTAAAATTGTAATTAAGTAGTACTAATAGCCTTTTTGAATGACTAAATTTCAAAGACTAGGAGTAAGGAAAGCTGAAAATTTACAAATACATAAAATGCTAACTTATAGGCATTGAGAATGTAGTGATACATCTCCTATGCAAAAGTTTCATAGCTTTATATAATGTAAAAATCTGTATTTGCTATATGATTCAATGATTGCACGCCAAAATATTTTATCAAGAGAAATGAAATGTCCACAAAAAAACTTGAGCATAATTGTTTATAGCAGACAAACTATAATATCCTCAGTCAAAGACAATGACCTACAGTAACAGGTAAATGAATAAACATATTACAGTATGTACTATTTATATGCAGAGACACATGGGATATTGCTCATAAGAATAAAGCAATTAATAACTGATATATGCAATTATATCTATAATCCTCAGCATATATTTTCATGTGAAAATGTGAAATATAAAGAGAATGCAAATAGCAAAGGAATACAAGATTTAACCAGGGGCATTGATTCTCCAAGACTTAATCTATCATCCTTCATGGTATAGTCAGGCAAAATATCACTTAAGATAATCAGTAGACAATGTATGATTCTGTTTTTATAGTAATTACAAAATTACCTAAAATTTTTAATCAATGTTGGTAGTGGATTTATAATTGTGTATTGAGAAATAACTCTATAAATGTATCCCTTTTCTCACAGACAGTATCTTGAAATCCAATGGACTAAGAATTTACTTTAATTAATCCTGATGGATACCATATGGCTATACCATGCTAAATTCTTTTATGTAATAAAATTGTGGTTTTATTATGATTAGATATATTTATCTTCAGAAAATGATTCAAGTTACAAATTATATCTAATCATGAAAATATACTGACTTTCAAAAGTTTCTTTAGTACTTAATTGTATTTTATGTCAGGATTAAAGAGTTAAAAAAAAACAACATTTAACCAGAAGGACAAAATAAAGTTATTAATAGTAGCTATCTATTAATACTAGTAGATCTCTGTGTGTTTCAACTTAAAATCAAGAAATCAAATAATGAGTCACAAGAACTGGTTATAAGATCGTTCTATACTGAGCAAATCAACACCTGCTATTCTGAGAAGAAACTTAACCAAGGAGAGAAAGAAAACTAAGCACACGTGGGTTCTTGCCTCTGAAAATTTCTTTCAGCTTAGTTCTATCAATGTTCATCATCAGTTGTTACTACAACAATCTCTTTCCATCTCGACAACAACCAAACATACCCTTCCACAAGGGCTTGCCTAATGCATGCTCCAAAGACTGCACAGTGTGTATGTGACCAGGTGTGCGCAACAGGAAGGAGTTAAGGTGAAGCCATCAGAATGATAACAATCGTGTCTTGATGAGTTCTTGTTATTTTAAGACACACCTGCTCTAAGTCAGCAGGATTTCTGAGAAAATCAGAAATGTGTTGGATGTGTCCCAAAGCACATAAAAGATTGAATCCAATCCTGTCTAGCTGATGTTTAGAAATTTACAGCAGTGCTGACTGGGCTAAATGCCTCTTGCAAAATTCCAAAAGACACAGTGTTGTATTTGTCAGACAAAATTACATAGCAAATCCCTTGTTAAAAATGCATAATCTTCTCCATGCCCTCACCTTTCCTTCTTTCTTCCTGAGTTGATGTGCTTGATTTAACCCAGTAAAAAATGAAATAGGAATATATGTTATTATTTATAAAAAGAGTTCAATGTCTCTTCCCAATTTTGATATTAGTTGGATGATTCCTATAGTGTTAGTAATTGTACTGTAAAACATAGATATTAACAAAATCAGTACAGATATAAAATATGTATATGTGCAACAACAAAAGCAAGTTGAGTTGTGGCCCCAAAGAAGCTCAACTACTCTTCCTGACAGTGTTTAAAGAAAACAGGCATTTCCCCTTGTGTGCAAATATACTGGCATTATCTAAAAATATATGTAAATACAAAATTATAGAGTAAACAAGCATATCTGAAGAGATAACATTGTGCTACTTAAAGTAAACTTCTGGAGGAAAAACTGAGCATATATTTATTTTAACAGGCCCTCTTCTTAACAATGGACAGTGTTTAAGGATTAGAAACCACGGGTTTTTAATATCTTGTTGTTTTTAAGCTTTAAACTATGAATGACAAAAAGTTCATCTAGTTCTAGGAATAAACTGGGCAGTATTTTTGACTCAGAATTTGTCTTACTAAGCACCAAATACATATTGTTATTGTTCCTTAAAAAATAATTACTCTTCTATAAAAAAACACTCAAAAATACAACTGTATCTTTCAATGATTATTCTTTTTTCAAGGTACATACGTATATTAATTAGTGTGAAATTTTTCCTACTATTATCACTTTTATTCCTTTGACTTTTTCTCTTCCTCTCCTGCTTAACTTCAGAATCCTCATTTTAGTATTATACACTAGTTTTTAAATGTATTTTGTTTCAGTAAATTTCTACTATGTCTTAATATGGTAGAAATATGTCTTTTCCATTTGTTACTGATATTTATTTGTTCAATATTTATTTATCTTTGTCATTCTGACTTGTTCCACTACATTTAATCCCATTCATGCTCTTTTCATTTTGCTGCAAATGGCAACATTGCGCTTTATCTTGTGATTAAATAATGTTCCATAGTCTGGATTCACCACATATTTTATATATCTCTCTACTGAGGGACATATAATTGTTTCCATATCTGTGCTATCATAAACAATGCAGCAGTAAACATTGTAGAGCACAAGGCTTTTGATGTAGGATAAATTACCCCCCCCCCCCCTCAAGCAGTAAAGCTGGGCCATTTGGTATTTACATTTTAAGTCTGTTCAGTAAAAACCTTAACATTTTTCATAATGTCCATACCTTCTTCCATTTTCAGTAACAGTGCAATAGTGTTTCTAATTCTTTTTATCTTCTCCAATATTTGTTGGAATTTTTAAAAATATCTACCATCCTTACCGGTATGAGATTCTCATTGTGATTTTAACCTGCATCTCTCAAATTGGAAGATCTGCTAAACATTTTCCATACATTTCCATTCATTTCCAGCATTTCTATTGACCTTGTGAATATTCTCACTGGTGAACTGTCTGTTCATACCCGATTGTTAATTGTGTTTCAATTATTCTTTAAAGATGCTCACCTGGTAGTATATCCATGGACTACTTGTGAAATTCGTATATTAAATGCTAGAATATTCTGTCATCACTAATTACATAAACATACTTTCCTTAGTATGCTAGTATGTCATGATCAAAGTGATCTAACTGCAATAAAAGGAGAAACCCATCATGAAACACAGCGTGATAGCAAATATAAATCCACCCTGTGACTACAGGTCAATGATGAATTCCTGCAAAGTAATCTTAATTAAAACTAGAAAAAATTAAAACAAGATTGCCTAACAGGTAAACTATGAAAATAAAATATATCATATAATTATCACATGCTTATTTTTGATCTATAACACTTATCATTCTCTTTTCTACAAACACTAAATATGATCATCACTAAAAAATACCATTTTTTGAATTCTAAAGAACTTTTAAGAGAACCAAAAATAAGCACATTTAAAGATATGTATGGTGGTAGAAAGTAATAAGGATTAGAATGCAAACTTGGGTTCTCAGATTTCAAGGGATTAAAAAAAGTGATAAAGGACATTTAAGAATGTATGTGTTGTCAAAAAATTAAATTTTTGTTATACTTGAATATTACCAATATCATAATACATATCTATTATGAATAAACTAACAGAAAATTAAACAGTGAGTACAGTAGGAATCCATCACTTTTTCTTTTTAGTATATTGATTCATAGTTATTCTAACTAAAATGAAAATAAAACAAACTAAACAGATAAACAATAGATTGATTTTAACTCTCAAAGTTGTCTAGATGGAGTCTCCAGCAATTAGTCAATTATAGCTCATATTTTTCTATGACATAAAAAAATATGTATTCCAATTAATTTGGGATAAAAGGAAATTATAGTTATATAAAGACATGAAAATAGGGAAAAGTATTGACATTTTTTTATATATCTGACAAAAGCCTACCATTGATAAGCACAAAATGAATCATAATCTCATTAGATTCCATAAAAGAGTTACAAAATTCAACATTAAGAAATATTTTACAAATAGAAATTTATTTGTAATATAATCAAAATATAATTTACCGTGACCATATTTTTATGAAAAATAGTGAACTGTAATATAGTCCTTTAAAGAATAATTTTTAAATCAATATTTCAACTTTAAAAGTTTGGGAATGTGTATTTTATATATTGTTCTTACATAAGACTAAATATAATTTAATATAAATAAATACATACTAGAGTGAAAATGCAATGTATTTTTGTGATTTGAATGTGACCACATAATTGTCAGTACCTTGATGTACACTCCCCAGTGAGTAATTAACCTGGATAAAGATCAGTGCCATGGAGGAGGACTAATATAAACTTTGAAAGATATGGAGGGATAAGCTGTTTTAAATGAGCTATTTGATTGAGAAATGACATATAGAGGCAAAGAACTGCTTTGAGGAGATAGGCAGTTGAGATGTTCAGACAGGCATGACATAACAGATTGAATATTTATTCTTTCCTCCAAAGATCTTAAGTATTTGTCGTATTGTTATCATATGTTCATTTGCACCATCTGCTCAAAAGCTGCTCATGCAGAACACCCAACAGGGAAACCAAAACTTTAGAAGAGATGGTGTTCAAGCAATTTTTCCGTTTTAATAGTTTTGAGAGAGAATTCAATGTACACCTTTTTTGTAAACTCAGACAGGTACAATCATCACTGTACTCAATTATGCAACATTTTCATTAAAAATTGTTCAAGTAAATTATTTGTAAGTTAAACCCACTTGGTAATTGGATAAGAGGGATCTCTCCATCTTCTCATGTTAGAAGCTTGGAAGTCACTGCTCTGTCCTGATATGTGAAAAGTCTTGACAGACACAAAACAACAACTTTTCATGACTTGACATGAGAGGACATAGAACAAGCCATTGACCCCAAGTGGGAGAGGTATACAGAAGAACAAAAACAATTTACCTGAGCACAGGCTGGAGAGAACAAACAGCCTAAGGAACCAAGGCTGCTATAGAAAAATATGAGCTATAATTGACTAATTGCTGGAGATTCCATCTAGACAACTTTGAGAGTTAAAATCACAGCAAGACCAGTTACAAGGAAACTCCCCAAATATCATGAGAATGATTCCAGTATCTCAAAGGGTTCTTAAATAATATAATGGATAAGAATCCCCTCAGGTTTTCATCAAATAGAGGGGGGAAAGGAACCATTTTGAAGAACTAAAGCAATCTATTATGCTTAACAATATCTACCCTTAGTTGAAACATTTTCAGGAGAGCCTAAATTGCTGGGTTAATGCCAGAGAGTAAAACTTACCTTGACATATACAATTCCAGTTATATGAAGCCATGTCATCTAATCCTTTTATAGGAAACAAAACAATCCTTGTGAAGTTGACTCTCAACAGGTGTACCTCATGAAAGTCTGAAACTTAATCAGAGGGCTCTAGAAAGCTTCTTCTTTCCACATATCACCATCACATTGCCAAAGATTTGTTTGCATTTTTTTAACCCATGATATAATGTTCAGGTAGCAAGGGAAAAAAATACAAGAGATAATAGTAACCCGGATAGTGGAACATACACACCATAATTTCACTTAATGAGTAATTTAGAGAAAACCAATGAACAGATGAACTAAATGAAACAAAAATTAGATATTTAAAATATAAAGCCACTATGTGATTGCCAAAAAGGAACAAAAAGAAGGGGTGGGAAAATACAGACAAAAGCATAACAATACGAAGAATGGAACTGGATGTTTAGCTATGAACTTAATATAGGATGTAGGTGTGTTGATTTTCAATGACAAACACCTGAAATATAATGTTATAATTGATATTGAAAGACACAAGTGTCAACTTCTAGTTTCAAGATTTGGGGATTCCTTTCCCATGATACATATCCCAAGAACTCTTAAAAATGATATAATGGTCTCTAATTATACTGTTATTGATACTAAAGTGCTCTGTGAGAAATAACAGAAAGGTGTGAAATCTTTTCTGCCAATCAAATTAATATAAAGACAATGAAGAAATGTCATTTCTGTAATAAAGTATTTTATTTTTATCTTAGGTATCTCAAATCTCTCTGATGGTTTTCCTGGTTCCATCCTTCAGCATTTATTTGCACTTACTATTTTTCATCTTATACTCAGCAGAAAATGATTATTTAAATCATTGCTCCAATCTTCATTTTGACTGAAGTAGTAGGTGTGGATATTATGATGAAGAGTAAAAATGTAACTGGAATATAAATTGATGTAAAGGTACCCAGGATATTATGCTCAATGTCAAAATAGACCCTCTATTTCAATCCTTGCTCATCTATAGCTCATTTGCCATATAGCAGACACAGAATGATCATGAGACCAAAATTTAAATCATAGAACTTTTCTGATTAAAACCATACATTGGCTTCCTTTCTCATAATAAAATAACAAACCCTTACTTCTTACTATGTCTTACAAAGATCTACTTGAAATATCCTTATCTCCATCCCATTACAATAGCTCTAGATCCTATTAGGAACTTATCTAGCAGCAAGAGCCTCCTTGTTTTTCTCTCAACTGATGAAGTGGCCTCAGAGTCTTTGGATATTTACCTCAGTCTGGAAAGTTCTCATCTCAAATAGCCTTAAAATTTATTCATTTACTGCATTCAGGTTTCTGTTCAAGTACTAATTCAACAAACAGAACTAAAACTATTCATTCACTACTAAAATTACATTCCCAGAATCACACTTATAAATGCTAGTTTTATTATAGGTACTTAGGTGCCTCTTTATGTTTGCTTGACGTTTGATCATTTTTGCATATAAATGTATGAGTTTAGACTTTTTTGTTGTAGCTGAATTCCCAACTCCTAGGATATCAACTAGTAAAAAGTAGACTGTCTAAGAAAATGAATTAAAATACATGAATAGAGTTACTGATTAGTTTGTAAGGATGGTAAAATGGGGATATGTCTAAGCTGTGTTAATGAGCTGGAAGTATAGATACCATATAAGGTTTATGGATGATGATGGCAGGGACAGGCTTGAGGGAGAATTTTGAAAAGTGTGTTTTTTAAATGTTAATGCTGAAAAATAAATTTTAAATATTTTAATATGTAATTTATGGATAGGAAGTGGACATGAGGTATTGGAAAGGACAATGATCTCTGGTCACAGATTCTAACCAGATTTGAAATTTCAAAAACACTAATGAAAATTCTCGAAACTCTCTGATGGTTTTCCTGGTTCCATTCTTCAGCATTTATTCGCATTTACTCTTTTTCATCTTAGACTCAGCAGACAACAATTATTTAAATCATTGCTCCAATCTTTATCTCTAAAACAGTCTTTCAAGTTGAAACCCTTTGTTTTCTCCAGAAGTAAACTCCCTGGTCATGGCAACCATCCTCACAAAACATATACTTTGCAGCTACACCATTGTTCTCTTACTCTTTATTAAAAGAGAACAGCTATTAACTACCTTACTTTATGGATTCAAGTGCTGTGTGGTATTTGTGGCATTTAACATAAAAAGCACAGTGTTATAATTTAAGATGAACTGGTACACAGAAACAGAGTCTAATTGGAATTAATTTAGACTATCAATCACAACTGTTGGTGCTGCCAAGGAGGGCTCAAATTAGTGCCAACATTGATTGTGTTCTTTTCTGACAATTGTTTTATGGGTATTAAATGGAATGCATAATAACATGGAGCTCAAAGGAACCCCACTGCTTTCCTCTTCAAACACAACCTAAGCACAATTCACTGGCAAACTCTGCATCCACTCATCTTCCTTTCTAGCTCATTATAGCATTGATTCTAAATCCTTGGTTTTTCCTTAGCTGCATCTTAAATAACAATTTATCAAATGTCTTGCTGAGATCTAGGTAAAAGCTTCCCACTGCCTTAGCATCATTTACTTCTACAATCAGTGCCAACACCTGATCCCTTTGGGGGGATCCTGTCCCCTATATTTTTTTATCCAATGTTGGCAAACAGTGCACTTGAATCTCTTCTTTTTAAAACCAAACCTGCTTGCTTACTGAGATTGAAACACAAGCTATAAAATATCGTTTTCCAGGAGTTTTTTTAATGGTCAATTTAACCCAGATCAGTTTTTTTTTTTTTTTCTATTCAAGTTCTCAGAAGGATGACTCAGTTTGCTTCCTGATTTTGAATTCCTTTTGTCTCTGTTTCCCTCGTGTTTGTAAACACTGCTGAATACATTCTCTTTCTGAGACCCTATTATGTTTAAAACACCATTTCTTGTTAATACTCATCCCATTTCTTCCTCTATTTGTTCCTTTTATTCTGTGTAGTTCTCTATCTCCAGTCAGTATTTGAACACCAGTACCCATGGTACTCAATGCATTTTTTCTTCTTCTTCTGTTACATCAGTTTTCACTGGGTAATCTCAATCCTCCCATTACAAATCTGTTCTCTCCCTTGAAACTCAACTGTACACATGTCTGTGGACAGCACTAAATTGCCTTTCCATGGGAATGCTATATTAATATTTCTGTAATGAATACCATTTTTTTCTCTCCAAAATAAATTTGATGCCTTCTTTTATTTTCTCTCCATTTAAAATTACTATCATCTACCTTGTCTACAAATCCAGAAAAGTGAGTAATATTAAATGTCTCCTCTTTCCAAAAGCAGTTAGTCACATCACTCATTTTTGTCTTACCAAAATTTCAAATTCTGTTTTGTTTTGTTTTTTTTTCTCTTTGAGATTCACATATAATTGTCTAAGGATTATGCCAAGAACCTCTGATGCATTCTTACTCTTACTCTGAGTTCTCTGAAAACCATCTGTTCACCACAGTTAGATAATCCATTTCACACCAAGTGTTAAAATTTGTCAATTGTTCATCATGTAGATGAACTTTAAGTTCATTGACTTTGAGGATGATTTCTATATACTGTGAACTAAATATGCAAACTCATTCTGCACTTCTATGTGGATATCAAGTATCTCATCATTTTAATCTTGTTGTGTTTCTTTTATATATTTACTGATACTAATTCTTTTGTCTGGAGATTATTTTTAATCTTCCGTATACTTCATTAATTTCAAAATTCATGCTGGGATGCTTCTTTAGTTTCGACAATATATCTCCAATTCTGCACTCCCAAGGCATCCTATTTGCACAAGTTCACCTCAGTAATCACTTTAATGTTGAAATAAACCATTTCGATGGAATTCCTCCCACTAGTCTTTGAGTTAATTAAGGTCTTAATGCCCTTTCTCATCTTTTTTTTTGTAACTTGTATTTGGCACAGCATTTAATCTACAAGAAGTATTAAGTAGAATTGCCTGAACATGATGTTCTAGGGGTTTGTCAGATCCTTTTATTTAATTTTTAAAAATTTTAAGTATTTCATTCTTAACTTTTTCTTTCAACAATATCTATTTTATCTTATTCTCCTGTAATCCTGCGGCCCATTAATAATATTTACTGTTCATGTACTTTTACTCATCTTTAAAATATTTGATAGATATTGCAGGAATACATATTTTCTGTATACTCTACTTTCACTGCGATGTAGGTGAAAGTATTGAGTATTATTAGGTTGACAATTTCAGTGTTAACAACTTTGGTTCCAACCTTTCATATCCCATAGCTAAATAAAAGTTTCATTTGGTCTATTCACTCAATGTATACATGTCTGCACTTTATATAGCACAATGTCACCCACTTCCAGGGATACAATTTTCCCTCATCCAACTACTAAAGTCAGATTCATATTCAATATTTCCTTTTCTGTCAACACTCAGATTCCTAAAAACATGAATTACCAAAACTTACCAATTGTCTTTCTTAAATGCCATTTAAATCTAACCACTTTTTTTTCCATTTCATTTACGTTCACTGAGAGAACCTATGATCATAATACATGGGACAAAAAGATAGCTGCTTAGTTACTACATGTCTATTAGTTACTGAATGGCTAAGTTTGCTTCAATCTATACAAACAACAAAGATAGTTTTAAGGATAAGAATTATGTTCTCAAAAATATATCGAATCAAATATGTAAAAACTGTAGTTACCTTTCATGTGGAAGATGCAGGTAAAACTAATGTTTCTATCAGTTGAGCTAAAAAAATGAAAATACATTGTGGGTATATGGGTTAGCCCAATATATTTAAAATCCTTAAAACCAGAAAGGGTAGCCAAGAAGAATCTATGAATGATGGCATGAGAAAGACTAGACCTGGTGCTACTTGCTCTGAAAATGGAGGAAAGGAGCAACCTGTGGAAGGAAGAAGCCAAGGAAAGAGGCAACCTCTGGAAAATGGAAGTTATTAAAACCTTCAAAAAAGAACACAGAACTGTTGAAAGCTTTATTTTAGAGAAATTTATGTCAGTATTTCCATCTATAAATCTATGTAATAATAAACCTGTGTTGTTTTAAGTCACTAAATTTGTGATAGTTTATCACAAGAAAATTATTACTCTATGTAAGTCTATAGATACTCCACCCTGTCTTTTTTATATTTTTTCTTCTTTGAATCCATAGTACTCATGCTTCTCAACCTGATTAACTATCTTTTGCTGAAAGAAACCTCTGATCCATACCTTAGTCTATTAGTTTCCCAATCTCTTGGTCTGAGGTATCAAGATCTTAGCTATTAGTAGCATTTATCACAATCTAAATTAAATGACTTACCAATTAATAATATAATGAATTATTGGTTCATTAAAGATACTTGAATCCAGCAGGGCAGGTTGTACTCTACATCCATCTTTATCTTCAAATTCAGCATAATATCTTGTATTACATAAGGACCTTAAGGAATAGTCATTCTATAAGTGATAAGTGATTGATTTAATGCATTTATTGAATGTTGTTCATGTAACATCCACACAAACCATTTGATTTTAACTGTTTAATTGATTTGACAATATCTCAATAGTTTACCTTATATGTCTACTTTATAAGCAAGACAATTGGGAACTGGAGTAGAGAACATAATTCTATAGGTCATATGGTTAGTGTGACATAGCCATGAGATAAAAACAAATGTTTGCATAAACTCTATTCTTTCAAACATACACACTGCTTTTTTGAAAGTCACAACTTCGGCCATCAACAAACATCATTCAGTTATCCTGCATGAGCCCTGCTGGTAACTAAAAGTATCTAGAAATATAAAGAGTCTGAACAGAATACTTTTTAACTTTCATGAAGAATATAAGCTACAACTCAACAAATATATTTGAATAAATGAATAAATGAAATCAATAATGAATGAGCAAATAATCAGTTGTCCATCTGATTTTAATTGAGTTAGAATGTTTCTGTAGAGAAACACTGGAATGAAAGATTATAGTACTTTCAAAGTAGATGATAATACTTTCTCTCTTCCTCTCTAGCTCCTTTAACTAATTGGAATTACTAGAGAAAATGAGATTTTTTTGCAAGGATACTACGTATATATCGTTATTCTGAACAACAAGATCAGTAATCATAAATTGAATAGAATCTGCCTTCCATGTGACCCATCTTGTGTTAAGTTTTGTAAAAAAGAAACACAATGGAAAAACAGATAACTAATGTCAGCAAAGAATAAAGAATGAATTAAAGAGAATGGAAAACAACAATGTATTCTCTTAGTTCAAAACTATTAAATTTTACAGTAAATGATGATTATCCCTTGAAAATCCCAGGAAATGTAGTTTTATCATTATGTCCTAGATAACTTGTAGTTATATGATACCTGTCATCTTGATTTCCTGAACCAATGTAATCTCTGTGATGATCCTATGAGCTTGACATTATTTAAAATATATAGCTATTAGGAGACTTCATTAAGTTTTTTTAAAGGTTAATCAAAATGTGTAGCTTATACCAATTCATGAGTATCTATCATCAAAACTGTGCTAATTTCCCATAATTCTTAAGCAATATAAAGTCATCACTGTATAGAGAGTTAAATATAGAGTCACAGTAATAGGAGCTAAAAGCAATCTCACTTCCAAAACTTACTCAATTTCTTTATCTGTGAATAAATTTTGTTGCGTAGAATTGTTTGGGGAATAATAAAATAGGGTGTGGGAAGTACTCTGTACAATACATAATATAGCTTATGAAATAAATAGCATTTAACATAAATTATAATTTGTCATGATTTCAAAATAGTATCTCATTACTAAATATATGTATTATATTACTAAATATATGCATACTGCTCAACTTGTTTATAGAGTGACCCTAGACAATGACTGGATATTTTCATTGATACTCACTGGTCAACAAGGTCCATAGCTTTGACCTCTTTCAAAAGTAAATCACTAAGCTTGCTTAAATTAATTTTGTATTGATGATTGGAGACAGGAAAATTAACGTTTATGTAGGTATTCTAGGAAATATCTGAACTCCTTTCCAAAAAGCATCTCAAGAGTAGGAAAATGAGAATGGCCCACATTAAAAAAACAGGCAACAACAAGTGGTGGCAAGGATGTGGAGAGAAAGGAACACTCTTACACTGCTGGTGGGAATGTAAACTGGTCCAGCCACTATGGAAAGTGGTGTGGAGGACCCTCAAACTAATGAAAATGGAACTACGCTTTGACCCAGCAATCGGCCTTCTGGGAATCTACCCAAAGGAGACCTCAGTGTGGGTACAAAGGGACACCTGCACCCACATGTTTATTGCAGCACTATTTATAATTGCAAGGACATGGAAACAACCCAAATGTCCCAAAACAGATGAATGGATGAAAAAGATGTGGTATATATACACAATGGAATACTACTCATCAATTAAAAATGACAAATTTGATGAGTTTATGATAACATGGACACACCTAGAAGAAACCATATTAGCAGAAACAAGTCAAAAAGATAAAGACAGACACCAAATGGTTTCACTATTATATGAAATATTACATGGGACTTGGGAAAGATAAACAAAAATCTATGAAAAAAAAAGTAACAACCAAATTGAAGTACACAACAACTCCGGTGGGGGTGGGAGGGGGACAGAGGGGGAATGATCAGGGAGGGTGGGGGGGTGAATCCCGGGAGTTACAAAGATGTGAAATTTATATTTAAGTAAATTATTTGATGTAGGAAATGGATATATGAAAGAGGCTGAGCAATGCATTTATGCTGATGGGGCACTTAGCCTCTGGTCCTAAGGGCTGCAGACTTGCAACTGTTAGTCTTGTGGGTCATCGAGATCTCCGTGGAGGTCTGTGATAGTGGTCTTTATTCACAGAATGGAGATCTGCATTCACAGTAGGTCTCTGCTATGAATAAAATCCTCAAAACTATTTCTAAAGCCTCATTCTGAATGTGGAGTTTGTAGGACAGCCTTTGACGTAGATATTCATTTCCTCAAGAATATTTTCCGGTAGCAAGGAGAAACTATGGGGAACCAGCAAAGCAACTGCTTTTTCAAGCCTCTGCCTCTGGAGGAAGGGTGGGAGCACCCAGCCTCAGAGTTGCCTCCGCCCTTTCTCTCTGTACTCCCAGTTCTCAGCCAGCCCGGGCTTGGATGTTCAGTAAGGCACTGGCTTAATTCATACCAGTGAAAAGCAAACCTTGAAACAGACATGAAATATGTTGATTTTATTTTCCATTTGTGTCTTGGGGTCTGGAAACAATTCAACCAGTTAATTTCATTATTGCATCAGTTAGTTTCATTATTGCATGAATCTGGGTTTATACCTTAGCTCTGCTGCTTCCCACTGCTCATACTCAAGTGCAGCAATCTCAGCCACACTGTGCTAACACTGCATGTTGAACTGCATCTCCAGTTTGAGAAACAAAAACATGAAGAGGCTCTGAAAATACTTTGTAAAATAAAACTATAGAAGGGTCAGTTGTCCCAGTGTTGAGGAAATGTCCATGACAGCACATCTCAAAGTTGCTTAGACATAACAGAGTTAAATATGGATTTATAGTTAGAGTTGACTGAAACCCCACTTCCAAAACTTACTCAATTTCTTTATCTGCTGAATGTGAGTATTTAGAGAACCTGCTGCATAGAACCTCAGTCAAATGCTGTTTTTTTTTTCCATTATTATTCAGATATTGGAAATAGAATTGATTCTGCTTCCTAAAATTACCACTTCTTAGGTTCCAACTTGTCCATAAAATTTAACTAACTTACTTTGTTAAGTTCTCCGCTCCTCCATACCCAAGATAATTCTCCATTTGTCATGATCATAACAGAAAAGTTAAAAATTTCTATTTTTCTCATGAGACTTCATGAGTTTTTAAGAATTATTTGTTCAGAAATGAAATGTATTACACTGAGTAAGTTTAGTTTGCTTTACTAAAAGAATAATTATGTATCCAGATATCTGACTATATAACTGAGGCTTCCAGAGACAGAGAGGAAGGCACTGTCAGACAAAGTGGAGAGCACAATGAACTGTGGTGGTGAATATGGATACTTTAGTGTGGGGTATGGTCTAGTAATTCCTAGAGGGAGAGATGTTATGCCTCTAAAATACAAACAATGATATAAACCAATTTTATCCATATAATATATATATATATAATACAACATTCATCAACCTAATCCATATATATAAATATATATCCATATATCCATATATATGGATATATATATATCCATATATCCATATATATATATATATATATATATATATATATATATATGGATTAGGTTGATGAATGTTATATTTTCCACAAGTGTTTACTTATGAGGTGAAGGTTTACTTTACTACTCCCTGCTGAGGGATACCATGTCTCATTTTCATTCCCCTATCTGAGAATTTGAGGTGCTCATACCATCACTGATAAAAAGAATAAATCTTGAAAAAGATTTAGAGTTTACTAATTTAAAAAAAAAAACAAACAACAAAACACCTTCATTTAGATGTGTTAAGAGCTGGGAAATAATCATGCTTAGCTCATGAGGTTTCTTCTTTTCTTGTAAATCAGAATGTAGAAATAGAAAAATATTTTGTTTTTAATTCAGAATCTGTGCTCCTTTTCCTTTTATAATGAAACCATCCTTTTATAAATCATTATGTATTCTGAAACATGCAAAAGATACATGACAAAGTCCATCTTCTAGGAGAAAACGGCTCAAAGGACTGATATTTCAATGAACTATTCCAAATTTAGAGTCATGTCGTACCATTGTTCATTGTTTTTTTGTCAATTCACGAGGATTTATTAATGATTTACTATACCAGGTATGTTCACTGGAATAAAACTATTAATGAAGCAGACAGAATTCCTTGTGATTTGCTTATTGACTTTTGATTATTGTTAAATTAAATATATTTGTTTTTTCTCATACAACAAAAACAAACATATTCATGGTACAGCAGTTGTATTAAAAAATGCATACTAAAAATGCTTGTACAAATGTTATTCATGATGGTTGAAGTAATTATTTCCTAACACCCATTTGATATTTTCTATGTGTTTCAATATTTCCTCAATATTTTTCTAAAATCTACATCCATTTAGAAAATAAAGAATACCAAATATAAAATATTCATCTTTTATGCTTATCAACTAAATATTATTTAAACTTCATTTTATTTGATTAATTTCAAATTAGACATTTAATATGATTCAAATAAAGATCTATTCAATGATTTCTTTTAAGTTGGAGATTTGTTTCTGTCTAAGAAGAACCAGAATATTTAAAATTGGTTTAGGCCATAGAAACCTATTTCGAGTACCTTTGTTTCCTTTTCATAAATCATTTTCAGAACACTGAGCCAATTTACTATTAGTTTCATTGATCCTTTCCACTGATCTTACATGACTGCAAAGAATTTTGTCAAAGCTTTCCAAACATCTAAGTTTAAAATCCTCTTTAACTCCCTTCCCACATTTGTCTACCTGGAGCGAAGTCCCTAAAGAATTTTACAAAAGTAGTGAGTGATTCCTTTTATTCCCTAAATGTGTGTTGTCTGTTCTTAATCAAGCTGAGCTTTTCAAAGTAGTCCCTATTTGATCTCTAAAAATAATCTCTGAAAGTTTTCCACATAACAGAAGTTAAAGGAAATGCTCTGAAATATCTAAGTGTGTTTCCAAGACTGTTCTTCAGTTAGTATTTTTGGTTTTGCTGATAAATTTAACGGGTTAGTTTCTTATTAAAAAGTGTAAATTACCATGCCAAAAGTTACATGCCTTCTTAATTTCAATCTAAATGTATTTGAATTTTTTCAGCTTCTTATTCATAGTCATCACTTTGTATTGTTTTTTTACATCAGGGAACAATATTTTTTTCTATTCCTGGAATGACGACTCTAATAGAGCCATTCTAGTGTTTGATAAGTCATTATCAGAAGTAGAGAAAAGGTAGGTCAATGTTTGTCAAAGGTTTATAGTGACGCTACTAAAACACTATTGTTGTTTCCTAGCAATTGAGTGTAAATAACTCTTCAGTATTGCATGCACATACACAGAAGCCCTGTGCCACTTTGTTTTGAAATATTTGAAAAAATATGGCACTTGAATTAACTCCTTTCTCAGGTTAAATGACACTGGTTGAGCAACTCAAATTTTCTAAACTTCCATTTCCTCCCTTAAAGAAAGGGCCAAGAGACATGAGAAAATCTTGCTAAAGAGAGATTATAAGTCATAATGAACATTTGTCGTGAAATAACTGTTTTTCTCTGTCTCTCATTTGTTATAAGACACTTGAAGTTCGTTGAGGACTGGATTCACAATTTTTTCTCAATTTTTAGCCGGACAATTGCTAACCTTACCACACTGAAGTGCGATCCCCATTCCCCACTATGAATCAAAATCACCCTAAAATATCATCTGCTTATTTTTATTATTTTTTGGGGATACAATTCAGCCTATATTGACTCATTGGTTCATGGGCCTAATGTCTTTGTGAATAACATTTTTTTTTTTTTTATAATAGGTCTCGCTGTGTTGCCCAGGGTAGTTCCCAAACCTACAGACTCAGGCAATCCCAGACTCAGCCTCCCTGGTAACTGGGATTACAGGCATCTGTCAATGTGCCTGGCTGCTTTTTCAAATCAAGTCTCCCTATATTGCCCAGGATAGTCTGGAACCCATGAATTCAAGTGATTCCTGTCCTCTTGCCTTCCAGTGCTGGATTACAGGTGCACACTACCATACTGGCATGTGAATAACATTATTTCTTTAAAGTGAAAGTGTCCTCTCAATTCAACAGGTGACATTTTTGTGTATCAAATTCTTCATATTATAAATGACTGAGAACCTTTTCCTCCCTTAACTAGCCTCTGACACATTAATTTCTCTTTCAATGAAATATTAAGACAATGAATAATAAGAATAGATATTAAGAGAAGAGTTGATGAATGTACAGGCCCCCAGACATGACAATTTTGATAGTTATAGTCAATTAAATACTAAAATAGAATTTCCAATCAAGAAATTTATGGATTTTTCTTTAAATTCCACTCACAGAACACAATGTTCTTAGAAGGATACAGGAAAATTATTTCCTGATATAAATACTGTATCTTTTGTGTGATTAATCTAAGTTTCTTGGGCCTGTGGATGTTTCAACTAAGGTTACAGATGTTGCACACTCTAGCAAAATCACCTGCAAAATTGTATCTACACAGCTTGTTGTGTTCTCTGGATAAATGAATTCATGACTTAGATGAAATCTATCATGATTTCTAAATAAACACATCCTCATATACCAATTATTTTATTTTACTTCATTATTAAAAGATTTGTCCTTAGTTGTCATAAAACAGAGAGAAAAATAAAGCAGATAATATTCTACATGTTTTATAGGTGATTCAATTTTATTTAACTAAGGTGTTAAATAAAAGTTTCCAAAACAAACATTCAAATAAGGGGGTCAGATTCTGAATTAGAGTTATAACATCTATACCATCACCTTATGCTTCCAATTTCACTTGTTTATATTTTAAACCTCAAGCATATATACTGAAACACTGTAATGTATCCAAATTGTCAGATTTTCCCCTTTCAAGCTCATAATCTCATTTGGTATATCTGACTTACTGATAACTATTTTTCTCATGAATCTCATCAGATCCTTTTATTTTCCTTCTAGTATTGACTTTACTCAAGCCAATCTAAAGTCATCCATCAATCCCCCATTGTCAACTTTAATTTTTCGATTACACATTCAGTTAAATGCATTGCATTTTTCTCTCTATTGCCTAAGAATTATATGTAGCACATAAATGGAAGAACAAAAAGAGCTATCTAATCTTGTTCTCTCACAAATCAGTTAGTGAGACTGTCTATTGAGTTGTGAGGCTATTAAGTTGATATTATTTCAACTGCTGATATTTCACTGTAGAGGGTTACAGGCAGACATATTTGCCACATCAGTGAATATATGAGGACTTTTCATTGATTAAAATGCTAACGATTACATGCAAAATAAGCAAGTCTGCTGAAAATAATATGGCCAAAGTAGACGAAAAATTGTAAAAGTATTCCAAAGCTGTTTATTAAAGCTGAAAGAACAGAAATTCATATGCATAGGACTAATAACAAAAATTCTATTTCTAACATTGAAATTCTACTTCTAACATCCTATTTCCAATTTGTAATAAAGAGTTCAACAAGTAAGGCACTTACTTGCTTAGTAACTACCTGCTCATTTTAAAGGAGATGTTGCAAAAAAGTATTGCTTCACATTTGAGGAAGTTTAATTTTGCTACATTATTTTTTTCACAAATATAAAGATAACAGATGATTCTTATGAATTAAAAAAATCCTGAATAGCATTGAAATTCAGTGAGGAGGAGCACAGTCATAAGTGGTAACATTGTGAGAAGTTTTGCTTTACTTTTGGTTTTCTTTGAAAGGGGAAAATCAGACAATTTTGAATAAATATCATGTTTTAATATTTAAGCTTGAGGTTTAATATGCTTGAGGCTTAAGTCACAGTCACTTCTGTTATTCAATCTATAATATAGACAATTTATGAAATATGCATGGTTTTCAATGGGTTCAATTATTTCAGAATTTACATAGTTGACTTGATTTCCTGAAAATTCTTGCCCCTACCTACTATATATTGTAGTTTGCATGCTAGTTTATTTACTGCTTTGAAATAAATTGTAATGTTCAAATATGCCAATACTATATTCTATATACCATAAGTGTCTATAAAGTTAAATGCAATATAATTGCAAAAACTACATGACATTATTTTTAAAGATTCAAAGTTCTTTATGCTATGCTAATACTTTCAAGAATTTCTTAATTTATTTTCGGTAATTAAGTAAAATATTAGACATTACCCACAGATTTAAGCCAAAGATACTTTCAATATTTTAGTTTACATTTTGGTCTGTGGACTATCTCTTTATTATGACTTATTTGTTTGATTCATTATAGTTTATTTTATAAAACCAATCAATTATTAATTAGCAAATAGCACATTAACCACCTGATGCAAAAATTATTATAAATTAAACAATTATAAAATGTAATATTGGCCAAAAGTTTATATTAATTATTCAATGTTAACAACCACCCTAGGCTGGGCACGGTGGCACGTGCCCAAGAGCTTATGGAGTCGCGGAGAGGTCTGGGGATTGCGGTTTGAGTCCAGCCTGGAGCAACACAGTGAGACCTAGTCCCAAAAAATAGATGGGTGTGTTGGTACATGCCTGTAGTCCTAGCTACCTGGGAAGCTGAGGCTGGCGATTGCTTGAGTCTGTGGTACCCCAAGCAACATGAGCCTGCATTTCCACCACAAAAATAGCAAGACTTAGTTGCAAAAACAAACAAATAAACAAACAAACAAACAAACAAAAAACACCCTATACAGATGATCATTCTTTTCATTTAAGATATGGAAGCAAAATTTGAGTGCTTATATCACTTAACCAAGTTTACAGCTAAATTATATAGCTCTGGCCTATCTCACTAAATCAAACTGAACTCTCTTTAACAATAGAATAATTTCTTTTTTGTTACAAGATCAAATCTCTCAAGGCAAAGACCTATGTTAGGTTCTCAACAATCTTGCATCCATTCCTAGACAGACCTAAATTTAGTATTTTTTTTTTTCAGAGCAGATATTGCAATGCATTTCCGATTCACTATATCCTCCTAAAGAACTCTTTTAATTATAACTTGCTCAGAGCTATCACATGACTCCATAACACTGATATAATGATCAAATTACAAGCAGGCATTAGACTCAAATTCAGCCATCTGTAATCGATAATAAGCAAATAATTTGTATGAACACTTTGTAACTACACAGAGATTACACAATATAAGACATGAGAACTACAGTATTAGTATTATGACATCGTTCTCTCAAATTTCCTTCTAGGAATTCCACCAGGTTACTACAGAGAGAATCCTAGAAAGCCAAGAAAATGCAGCACAGGGCCTTCCCAGAGGAAGAAAAAAAAATGCTATCATGAAACCTATTCAGACTCTTTTCCTTAATGAAGATCTCCTTGCCTGGGAGAGAAGATATTCCCAATTACGCAGGCAATTACCCAAGTTAGGGGAAAGGAGCTAAACTTCAATGTGTCTTTGCTGTCTCAACTAATGAAAAACAAATGAAAATAAATGAATAAAAGGACATTGTTGATAGAAAAGAGAGCTTAAAGGAAATATACTGATGCAGGTAAGAGAAGTGAATGAGAGATAATGAAAATGTTCTAATCTTGGTCAAGGTAACTGTTAAGACATACAATAAAATGACAGCTAGAGAATTAAGATGAGTCCTTACAGATACTGTCCTCACTGGAACAATGTTATGGTTATACATGTCCTGAATACTTGGACAAATACAGCCTCATACTAGAAGGACACAACTCAGTAAAAATCAAGAAATATTGAGAAACAGGATTTATTGCTTACAGTATGATACTCAGTAAGTTCCTCCTAGGTAATATGTTTATTGAAGATGAAAACCTTTAAAACACAAGCCTTGAAAATTAAAAATTAATGTCTGGCACTAACATTATCATCAGAATGTTTAATATTAGGCACTTACATATAATTGATCTTTAAGTTTGTAAAAAAATAATTCTACATAATAATTTCAAATGGTAAAAAATATATAATATATATGAGACATGCATTTTTATGGCTAAGTAAATAGTATTATTTTGTAATCAAAAAATGCTCGATCATGTTTAACTACACAGATATTATTTTAAAATTCTGATTGCTTAATTTCTTCATCAACTCTAATAAAATATTCTCTCTCTGAGCATTTCTTTTTTAATTCAATTGCTTTATTATGTGAAAACTATTCATGTATTTTTTCTTTATTTATGATTACAAATTTTTGTATTTCAAATCTGAGCTTTAAGAGAATATAAATGGTGTTTTGATAAAGTATATAAATATTTAATGCTTTCAATTTTTAACAATGCTGCTTTTGAGCACATTTTATATCAAATATTTACATGATATGAATAAGTAACTCATTTGGCTGAAATAAACTGATTTTCATTCAGATATATGAATTATTTGTTATACTCACACATTTTTACACAGCAATAAAAGTGATCCAGACTCTTCATTAATAAATCTATTAATACTTTGCTTTATTACACTCAGAAGACTGAATTTTATATTTTAGAGGAATATTTGACATATTTTATCTCTTTGTTAATTCATGTTTTTCAAATTTTGAAAAATATGGTGTATTATGTATACCTTTAGAATATGTGTTTAAATATCATAATCAATTCTTACTACATAAATAACCAAGTTATTAATTAATAATCATTTGAACTTGAGAATTTCACAAAGAATGTTATACATCAAAATATATTTCCTCAATTGTCTCCAAAGAAATCTCATTAACAATATGATATATTAAATATATATATCATTTATGGACCAAACTATCCTCTATAATGTAGTATAGTTATATTATTTAATCACATAATTTAACAGAAAGATCCATGAAAGATTTTTTTAACATATGCCAAGACCACTTGTTCTGTAATAATGATTTATGATTTATTTCATAGGTTATAGCAAGATTCTGCACAACCTAACATCTTTAACTTTTACTTTTCTTCCTAATAAAGGGACTGCAATCTAATTATACATTAGATATTGTTAATATCATTGTTAGAAGAAACTATAGATAAGAGAAATGAAAGTAGAGTTGCTATAAACTCATTAACACAAAGTTCATTCAAAAACAATTTCTATTTTTAAATTCCTGGTTCCTTTGCATATCCAGAGACATCATCATGGATCCATATCAATTAACAAGGGTGTATACCAGGAAGGATCACATCATTATATATAGGAGCAAGATCATTATGTCTCACAATTTTACAAGTGCTTCATAGAAGCCAATTTTCAAGAATTTTACTATTATCTATTATTCTATTTTATAATTCACAATTCTCAAAGAGAGATTCCTTCAGGGACAATGCATAAATCACTTTTATATTTTAACTTTCATTTATAACACATGAAATTGCCTTTTAAAAACAATTATCACTAGAAAAATCAGTAGAAAACCAAACATTGCATGGTAAAGCCATTCATATATTTAATATACACATGAAGTTAATGAGGAATTTAAGATTAAGCAAAAGATAACAATAAAACAAATATTTAGTCGCTGTAACTATTCTTCTATAACCTAGATACAAATTTCCCTGTCTTCTGCTATCCTTCCTGAAAATCATTATTATTGTAAATAACTTACATAGCTCACTTGATATGTTTAATACCTGATATGTCTAATACTTCCTTCTGAAATTGCCAGTTTTATGTATAGAAGCCAAAGTATTATATACAATTTACACATACTAAATACAGATTTATTATTAGCATTTATTTATAGAAGTTCCTTACCATTTGATTCTTCACTTTCAAAATTTGAGTTTTCCCATAGGAAGGAAAAAATTAAAAACCCCTTTATTTTTGACATTTTGATACAGGCCCATTTTTGAATTTATGAAATTAACTGAATTTATGAAAATATTTTAATAGTTAAAATCTAGTTTTGTTGTGTTCATTTTGACTTTGATGAGAAAATGAATTTAAATGATTAATTTATACAATTTATCCTTTAAAAATGAAGACATTTTTAAGTAATTTATTTGCATTGCTGCAAATGGTAAGACTTCAGATGTTTATAGCAGTACATAATTTCATTCCTCTATCTACTCAAGTCACTGTACATTTAGGTTTTTCAGTTTGGGTCTATTTATAAAAGAATTTAAATGAACATGAGGGGCAATTATCTCTCTGAAATATTATGTTTAATTTAAGGATAAATACCCAGAATTGGAATAATGGATATAAGTGCTACGAAGTGGAGAGAACAGAACTCTAATATATTGTTGGTGGGAATGTAAATTTGTGTTGCCATCATGGAAAAGATGAAAGAGATTTTTGTTTGTTTGTTTGTTTAATTTCATATAATCTTCCTGTTTGGTATTTGCCTGAAAAATAGAAAATAACTAATAGAAAAGTCAATTCACAGACATTATTGAGATTGGATATAGAATAAAAATTTGGGTGAGAATCATCAGTATCCTGTAGAAATACCCATTGTGGTCATTTTGAGAGATTATCTAAAAATAAGCAGAATTCACTGTCAGTGACCTGGCAACTATGTCTCAGTTCCCTTTACCTTTCAGTGAACATTGGTTCCAAGCTTTCATGCCCTACAGACAGGATACGTTTCGTTGTTGGAGGTCTGCTTGAGGTCGCTGGACTACCCATTAATCATTCACAGAGGGACGGATATTCCTGGGAATACAGAATCACCTCTCGCTGCCGCCCTCAGATCTTCAAAAATGACTGACTTGTTGAAGTATTACAGACATCCTCCTTGACTCCGGGTGTAAGCTACAAGTTTCCTTTATGAAAATGGGACAAACTGCTCTTTGGGAAACAGTGCATGATATTGTTCTTTATTTGTTCTACTTCTATTCCTGTCCTATTGTTCGTAATTCCTGCAAGATTTCTTTTTTTGAGAGCATGTCCAAGGAAGTTAATACTAGATAAAATTTCTTATGTCACTTTCACCTGCAACATATGACTATGTTTCTCATACTCAATAACTAAATTACATGCTGAGGAATAGGGGCAAATAGAGAATAGAAGGTGGTGGTTTACATAGGTACCAGGCTCCCTTTTAAATATTCTCCCTCCCAACGACTAAAAACAATCTTAGCAAGTAACTGGCTGGTAGAACTAGTCTGTTTTCCTAAGAGAGTTTAGGAATTATGGAAACACTTAAAAACTATTTTAAATAAAAATAAAACAATATACATTTAAAAACTATCCATATACTAGATTACTCTATAGTCCTACTTGATTTGTTATTTTAAAAAGAGAAAAAATGAATGTTTAAGCTTACATTAATATTTAGGAAATCCAACATCTACTAAGCAAAATAAATAGAATATTAAAGATAAAACTAAAGTACTTAGAATATGGAAAGAAACTAATAAATACACTATGTATATGACTTTGACCAACACCATAAGTTATAGTAAATATTTTCTCTCTCCCTTCTTTAAAGACTAAATATTTATAGCTGGGTACAACATTGTGTCATGTATAATGGGTTTTGCAATTTCTGGCCTTCATGACTGCTATGCTTCACATAGTGAATAAATTCTGAACAGTGTAATAAGATAATATGTGAATCCTTTCAGGAAATGTCTTTAACAGGAAGATGTAAAATTTCTCCTCCAGTTTGGAAAGTATGATGAATAGGGCTTAAGGGGTTATTTACAAAGAAATGGAGAATGCTAGTGGGATACAGTTGGAGATTAAGTCTATTGTGCTAGCACAATTGCAAGTAGTAACATCAGAGCTCACCATACAGAGTTGTCTGTTTGAAAGAGGTTAATTGCTCTCTCCTTGTACTGCTATTACTAAAGTGTTTTGCCATTGATATTAGTGAATAATATAGTTTCACAAAATGAAAAGAACAAGTAAACCAAATTACAAATTAGATATAAATGAGATTTCACTAACATATACAAAGTAAAATTGAAAGCACTGGGAAAAAGTTTGTTAGTTTATTACAGACACAGTTATTTATAAAAAAAGAAAAAATATTTCCTCCAAGGAAGCCAAATTGATTAAATAATTGGAAATTTAATCAGTAATGATGATTATAAATGGTGAGGGAATATGTATTATAATAAGAATATAGACATATAACAAGAAGACATCAATTTGTTCCATACATCTGATAAAAATAACCTTAAAAATTAAGATATTTCAAAATGCACTGAAAAGCATGGGCTATAAAGAACACACATATATGATATACACATATATGTATATACACACAGATATGTGTGTGTGTAGAGAGAGAGGTGAATGGAGGATGATAGAGAGGGAAAATAGCTAGATATAGATGTCAATTTATATTCTGAGTGATAACTGTGTAAAATACTTTTAAGTTGAAATTTATTTTTGATGAATTTTCCTCTGGTAACCCAATATCTAAAATACTAGTATGGCATCATTAAGTTTAAAAGAACATATCATTGAATTTAAAAAATAATCTTATTTTCTGATTCTCTAAAGAAAAACAAGTTAGCAATGATACTTCCATAGGTTATAGATTGCTTTTTCTATTGATATAATTTTTTAAATTCATATTTAAATATTTGAGATTTGATATGTTCTAAATAAAACTCACAAATGAATATGTTTTGATTTTTTTCTCTTATTGGAAAGTACTTGGGAAAATATTCTGCTTTCAATACATTAAGACTGAAGAATTTTATTTCTCTCACCAAAAATGTCACCACTACCCAAAAACCTAGAGAAAATATTTTATTGACAATCTGTCTCTTTTGATGGGAAGATAATCTAATATCCTATCTTCACCTTATCAGAAGTTAATAAAAAAGAACTACTTGCGCCAAGTTTGAATACTTGCTTGACATGATTTCACATAATTTGCCATAAGATATATCTTCTGCCATCTACTTGATCATTAATTAGTTGTCAGAATTAGAAAGAGTTGCTTTAACAAAAGTCATTTAATTTTTGCCATAATTATATTTCAAGAATCAAAAGTCAGATTCAAAAATTGATTAAATAGTTAGTATATGAATCAAGTGGAAAATGTCAAAATAACTTTAAATTAAAGTAGAAATTACTTTAGGGAAAATTGAAAGACCCCCTTAAGTGTGGGAAGCATTCGTGTAAGGTTTAATAATTGGTGTGTTTCACCTCTAACAAGTACTAAAATTTAATTTTAGTTGTCATAAAGTTTAAATTAAATTAGATATGACTATGGACTTATTACACCAATAGGAAGAAACCAGCATGAATAATTCATATTAGACTTTTATTCTCTTTTGTATCATTGTCCCTCAATCCAAATAGGTAAGTTAAATCAGAACACATTTGAGGGTTTGAAAGGTTTATGGAAGTTTTCCACGTTGTATAGATTGTAAGTAAATTCCTATGCAAGATATTGTCTTCAGTCATTTATATGAATATTTTTTAATCTATGTTTATTTAAAAAAAATCTCTTAACCTGAAATGAAAACAAACTGGATTATTCATAGATCTTAATATATCTCATATTGTGAGTGAGTTTCACATGCCCTCTGTACAATCTTTATATATTGTCTATATTAATAATAAATCAGGGACATGGCATGGCATGGCAGAATAGATACTAAAATCAATTGCTCTCCTAAAAATTACCTTAAAAGAGAAAAAAGCAAGAACTGACACAAGCTCCTAGAAAAGCTCAGACTCTTGTAGTCAGACACCAAAGGATATCTGGTAAGACCAAGAGATGGAAAGGGAACATTCACTGCGAACAGAATGCAGGGAGAGGGGCAGCTGAGACTACAGCCAGCATCACTAGAGCTCCTGACACCAACACTGATGCCAGCCAACCCCAGCTGGGGACTCAGTGGCAGATAAGGTACTTGGGTGACTGAAATTGCCTGCACCACTGTCACCACCACCACCGTCAATATGGCAGCACACAGGTGAGGAGCTGCAGATTATCACTTCCAGCTGACTTTGGGAGCAGCAAATTCCTCCCCCAATAAAGTTATCTAATGGAGTGTCTGAGATAGTTCAGTGGCCCTGACCTGGGCTGATGCCAACTGGGAACGCTGGAGTCACTGAGGAAAATTGGTCAATTGAGACCCCCCTCACCACTGTTGCCACTGCAACTGAGGAGGCATCTTGACCACTGAAGCCATAAAAACTCCAGGCCAGTGTTTTCAGCTGGCTCCCAGAGCAGAGAAAGCCCCTCCTATTTAGTCACCCCTTAGAGGGTCTGAGACAATTCAGCTATGTGAAGAAAGTCCAGCAGGGAGAATCCTTCCCCTTATACAGGCACCTTTTGGAGAGATCAGGACAATTAAATGTACTCAGAAAGATTAGCAACCCCAAGGTTTTGTTTTTGTTTGTATTTGATTTTTTGGCTCTATTTTTGCCTGTGTTTGTATTTGTTCTGTTTGTTCATCTTGTATTTTGTTTGTTTTGGTGTGTATTTGCTTGTTTCTTTTTACTCTTTTTGTCTTCCACTCCTTTTTTTTTTCCGTTTTCTTTTTTCCTCTTTTCTTTTGGTTTCTCTTTGTTTTCCAGTTTTCTTCTTCTCATACTTTTCTCATTCTTCTTTTGTTTCCTTTTTTTTCCTTTTCTTATTTTTATCAACGTGAAGGCAGAAAATCAGGAATGATCAAATAAACACTCCAAAGGACAATATGCCAGACAAAAAAAATAAGTGAACAAATTCAATAGCATAAATATTTCAATCTGACTGAAAAAAAATCAAAACTGACTCAAAAAAACAAACAAACAAAACACTGGAATATTTAGGGGAAAAGAAGGCAGAAAAGGAAAAGGCAAATGATGACATAAGAGATATATCCAGCAAGCTGAACAATAAAAATAAATCTTTTTAAAAAAATAGCAGATGTCAACAGATCAATGGAGGAAAAAATAATGAACACACTAGACCAGTTCAATAATGGAGCTGGCTACAAAATAAATACACAAAAATCAGTAGTCTTTTTACATACAAAAAAAAAAAAAAAATTAGTCCAAAGAAGAAGAAATTCTGAAAACACTCCATTTACAATTTTATAAATGATAATTGAATACCTTGGAAAAACTTACTAAATATTTGAAAGATCTATAAGAAAACTATAAAATTGTTAAAAGAAATAGAAAAAGAAACACAAAAAGGAAAGACATGGATTAGAAGAATTAACTATAAAAATGAACATCCTTCCAAAAGCAATCTATAGATTTAGTATAATTCCAATAAAATTTCAATGACATTCTTCAAATAAACAGGATATATACTACTGAAATTCATATGAAAAAAAAAAAAGAAAAACAACAACGAACCTGGAATACTTAAAACCCTTGTGACCAAAGGGGAAAAAAAATGCAGGTATTATACTCCCAGACTTCAAATTATACTACAAAGCCATAGTAATTAAAATGGCATGCTACTGGATTAAAAGGAGGCACACAGACTAATAGAACTGAATTGAAAAATACAGAAATAAGCCAGATGTAAAGTCAACTAATAAATAATAAAGGGAACAAATATATACATTGAAACAAGGATAGTCTCTTCAATAAATGGAGCTAGGAAAATGCTTAAATCATTAAAAAATTGAACTACCATTTGATCTAGCAACAGGAATTTCACTTTTGAGAATCAACCCAAATGATACAAAAACACTAAATCAAAAGGAAACCTGCACTACTATATTTACTTACAGCCCTATTTATAATAGATATGGGGACACAATCCAAATGTCTAAAACAGATGAATGGCTCAAAAAGTTGTGGTGTATTTATACAATGGAGTATTATTCAGCAATCAAAAAGACAAACTAATGTCATCAGCAGCAACATGTATAGAGCTAGAAGGAGTGATGCTAACAGAAATAAGCCAAAAGGAAAGCATAAATGCTGGATGGTCTCACTTCTACGTAGGATATAGGGAAAACAAACAGACAAGAAAAAGTTAAAACTAATAAACTGACAACAGAAGTAAAGACTACAGTAAGGGAGAAAGAGGGATGGTGGGAGATGGTGGGAGGGAAAGTGAAATCAGTAGAGGAATGAGCACAAGAGATCAGGAATATAGTTTATGGGTGACATGTGGTGGAGAACTTTGGGATATACTATATGTATATATATACTAGTTTTAAATTTTGTTACTATTTACATGTATACATATATACACATATATGTATTACATATATATTGCATATATATTGTGTGTATGTATATATGTAAACAGTAACAAAATTTAAAAATAATAAATCAATAAAATTCCCATGTATGCATCACAGACTATATATGGAATGTGTGTATGTGTATATGTGTGCTTATTTCAACATCATGTTCCATGCATGTTTCCACTGGAAAAATTTAGACAAAATTTATACAGTGTTAAAATGAGGGTGAGTTTCATAATAGTCCCATATTGAGATTTGTAATTTTCCTAGTATGTCTTATTATTTGTGTTTTCCTAATATTTATTAATTCTTTTCTCTTTGTTCTACATCTTGTGTCATAGATTTTTATGCTGGGATTTTCTCTTCTATTTCAGTTTTTTTACTATGCTTTAGAATTGATCCTCAAACTTTTTGCCATCAAATTCTAATGTTCCATTAAAAATACATTATTATTTAAGGTTTTACTACCCTGCAGACATTCTGAAATATTATGTATGCCTGCTTCACTTGTTAAAAGGAATATTTATATGCTACTTCAGCTCTCCAACTCCAAATTGGATATGAATTCTTATAAAAAAAAAAAAAACTAAAAATAAGCCAATGGTGCTCACATTCTATAGGACGTGAATTAGTCTCCCTGCAAAGCAATAGAATCCATGATGGGAATAGAAAGCACCAGAGAACACAGAGGATTCGAGAGGCTAAAATAAAAAAGTAGATTATAATAACCTCTAACATTATTTAGTTATTAATTTGTGTTAAGGACAAAGTTGGGCACTTCATTGGTATAATAGCATTTACTCTCAGAATGAACTCGTAGGTAATCTAACTAACAATATTTCACTCACACGAAAAGAAACTAAAATAAATAATTTCACAAATGTTGCAGAGCAAAGAATTATAAAAGATCAGCATTTAATTTAGAAATTCTTTAAAGCACCACACTAAAATCTAAAATATCATCTTACTCCTAAACACTTCAGCATTGGTTTTAGGAATTTCTGTGTTTAAAACAATGAAAATTTTAAAAGTTAACTTTATTGATCTTTTAACATCACTATAGACTCTGGTAACCTCTGTAATCACAATCTTTATTATATCAAGTCCAATACATTGTGAACTACAGGACAAAATCTAAAAGGCCAATATGCATCACACAGGAAGAGATCAGTACATCATTCAAGAAGGCTAAACAAAAGGTTTCAATGACACAGTATTTACTTATGGATCTTAGGGCCAAATCTATCCCTTTCAAAGCCACTAGTTCCTACCACCAGTGATAAATTCCAAAGTTGACTGTTCTAGGTGGTGCACATACATCATTTGGTGCTACAACTTTTCCTTCTCACCATGGAGTCTGAAATGAAGGAAATCAGGGATGAACCTGTGGGTCTTTGGCCCACACACCCAGCAGCAAGCCCAGAATTGTGAGAGAGAATATAAACTTGATTATCTTTCCCAGCAAACATAATACTATTACATTAATGACATTTTTTACACATTATATTACATTGATAATATAAATCATGTGGTCTAATATCTTTACAACCTATATGGAAACCTTTTCTTAAACAACATATATAAGTTGAGTGTTGACTTTGAGAAATCCCTCCTCTCTATCTCATATGTGGATTATTGCTGTCATTATCCACACTTTTTAAAAGAAAGATGAAATTCAGGTGCATATAGTCATGTTTGACACTAGTAAGTTCATTGCATTAGTCACCTTAATAAGAAATATATGAATCAAATGAGTTTCTTATAAACAGAATGCCAACTTGAATAAAGGTTTCTGAAATCAGATTCTCCATAATGACAAAAAGAGTGGTGAAAATGTCAAAATTCAATAGTTTCAAAACTCAGAATTAACTGAAGGCATACCACAATGCAACGTGTTAATTCAGTAGTGGATGATGTCACTTATTTGTAGAGTATAGAGAAATCAAACTAAGGGTCAGATAAAGACAAGCTTAAAAACTAACTCTTGAAAACTGACTACAAAACTGAAGTCTAGAAAGGGGGAGCATTACAAAGGGAGGAAAGTGCAGTGGACTAGGAGGAGACATGGGGGATTTGATACTGGGTGCATTATGGTGGTTACAGCTTATCAGCGTGATTCACTTTTAATTGAAGGTGACATCAGTTATAAAAATAGATGTAAAGCGGGCACGGTGGCTAATATTGTGCCTGTAAGCATCAGCCTATGAAACGACTGGGGCTAGAGATTGTGGTTCGAGTCCTGTTCGGTGCAACACAGTGAGTCCTAGTCCCAAAATATAACTGGGGAATCTGAGGCTGGGGATTGCTTGAGTCTGCGGTACCCCAGGCAATGTGAGCCTGCGGTTTCACAAGCAAAACCTAGTCTCACAAGCAAACAAACAAACAAACAAACAAATAAATAAATAAATAAATGAATATAAAGTATTTAAATTAAAAAAAGTTTAATTAAGAAAACAGGTGTTTAATAAAGATAAATAACTGAATCCTGATCATCCACAAAATTAAGTTAAATGATGATTATCACCAACCTTACTGGCTTTTGTATCTACATCACCTAACAGACTACCTGTCACATCTACATGTTCAGCAAGTATTTCCAGAATGATTATGTCTCTCTCAGAGAAGGTCTTCTAGCCTTGGACGTTAGCAGTTGTCACCAAACACCTGTGAATCACAGAAAGAAAAGCTTTGTACACTCACACCTGAGGTCTCCCTCCATGTGCTTTTTCACTGTGTCCCATGCTGATCCAGATTCTAAAGCCTTCAGTAATTCAGTCATGAAATAAATCTGACCATTTCCTTACATTGCCTTAAAAGAATAAAGTATTTCTTTATAATACTTTATAAAAGTATTATGGTGACTTTTATAAAGTATTATATGGGTATGGGTGACTCATTTTCTGGAACAAATATGCAAATATGGCAAACCTGGTCAATGGGAATTCTGGAAAATACATCTTTCATAGTTCTTTTGTAATCAAATGTTTTATCATAATCTATGTCCATCTTATCCCCCATAATACACTTTTGAAAAGCAATATGTTAATGTGATATTTATTTATTCATACTCATGATAATCTCTTATGGAGAATAAACATCCATGGAAAGTAGCAGCATCAAAATATTTCTGATGGAAACATTTAACAGAATTCCATTCTGATATTAGCAGCTTCATTTGAAATTCTAGGGGTTGTACAATATATACTATTCAGGTAAAGATAAGAGAACATGTATTTACTAATGTCTCCCTTATAATATTGGTGATTTATCTTAAAGACTTTATGAAAAGTTTAATAATAAAATTTTACAATTTTCAAAGAAAATGTGACAGCTGAAGTAGACAAAAATTTCACTTTTTCATTGGAACTGAGTTAGTGCTCTTTTATATTTAATGGCTAAAGATTCAGTATAAATTTATTCTAAGAATATAACTTACTTCTATTCTTATTTAACAATACAAAATTATTCCTGAGTCATTTCACAATGTTTATTACAGTAAACAATTTCACATCACACAAAATTAAAACCATCTTGAGGTTGCTTTTAAAATGTCATATCCAACTAATTACCCTATATAAATATAAATTATATTTCCCTTTGTCCAGAGAGATTACATCTTTGTCTTTTATATAGTTCTTCCATTTTCTTTAAAATATTATATACAATAATATTTAAGCACTTTTAACATTTAAGGTTAATTATTTTGAAAAAAATGTTCTATTTCCCACATATTCTCTTTGATAAAAATGTCGTTTCATACACATTTACATGATATATTTCTAAAATGAGTAAAATAAATATAAGCTAGTATTTAGATTTTTTTGAGTTACATTTAAATGCTAAATTAAATACTAGTATCACATATAATGCCCAGTTCAGTTTTAAATTAAATATTAGTATCACATATAATGCCCATTGTTCCTATTATATCTTTTGTTCCTATTAAAGTGGTCACAACTTCAAAAAATGCAAAATCTCAAAACACTTGAGATTGTATAGTTACACACGTTTAAATTACATACATATCATGATTTTTCTCTTCCAGACTTTTCAGAGGTTCTTTATCTAGAATGTTCACCATTTGCCATTTGACTGACAAAAACCTTGCTCAAAAATGTGTTCTGAACAGAATTCATTCCTTCTCTGTGATCTCATATCATTACTAAGTGGTCCTGAGTTTGTTTTATTTTTTTCCTAAGGAAAAAAAAAAAAAAAATTGAGACTAGGTCTTGCTATGTTGCCCGGGATAGTCCCAATCCCATGGACTCAAGCGATCCCCACCGACAACCTCCAAGGTAGCTGGGATTACAGGAGCCCACTACCTCATCCACCTGCTTTTTTGAAACCAGGTCTTGCTATGTTGCCTGGAGTAGTCTCGAAACCATGAACTGAAGTGATCCCAGGTCTCTTGCCTCCCATCTCTTGGAAAACTGGCACGTGCTACCACACCTGGCATTTTTCCTGAATCTTAATTACACCATCGTAGCAAAGTAGTTTGGGAGATTCTCAGACCTTTAATATTCAGGTATTAATACTTCAGTTCTATATTCCAAAAACGATCAAAGAAGAGTTGGCACACAAATCAACCAAAGTTACTTATAATCTCCCTTTTGCTTTCTCTACCCTTTCTTTAATTTAAAGTAGAAAGGGACAACTGCAATTCTTCTTGTGCTACCAAGAGTTTTCAGAGTCTGTATGCTACATTCTTTCCAGTAGAAACTCCAGTCCACCATAAGGGAGAAATGAAATTACATGCACAGATAAACTACAGTGAGGAGAAAAGAAAAAATTCCTAGAGTCTCTTTAGTCTCTTGGTTTAAGTATTTCCAAGATGCACATTATTCGTTATAATTATAGAAACCCATTCACCCCCATTTATGCTGATGCTAATTTGAGATGGGTTAAGTGACTTGTAACAGAAATTCCTAACTAGCATACACAACTATGTAGGATTTTACCTTTAGAACAGGCAAAATGTAGTTCAGTCAATTAGCAATTAAAAACATTTTAAACACAGTTTTCATTGATTACATTATAAAAGATTTAAAAGTAGATGGTATTCTGTTTCCAGTTTCTGGAAATATTGAGTAGAAAAAAATTTTTCCAATAATCAAGAAAGAAAAGTGTAGGAAAATATATAATTCATCATCTAACAATTGAAAGTTCAATTTCACAGAGACCATAAATCTAAAAAAAACATTGCTCATGGTCCTTCTGTGCCTTTCCTCTCCCTCTGTAATTTTGGCAATAATAGAGAAATTCCATTAAAAATCCAAGAAAAAAAGCCTTTGAGAATATATTAAAGTTATGGGTGTTTACAAATTTTTAATTAAAATATCCTTGTTTTGGTTGTAGTGAGAGCTTTCTCAATTTCTTATGTAATCATAATGGACAGAGAGTTTCTAGTGGTGAAATTAGTAACACTTGGTTTTATCCTATGGAGAGCTAAGTGTATCAGAATTTTTTCTGTCATATTCACTTTTATATTTTACAGATATCAAGAACCTAGGAATTACACAGAAATGAAAGAAAAAAGAAGGGAGGAAGGGAGAGACTGGGGAGGGGGGAGAGAAGAAAGAAAAAAGTACACTCCCACTGTGATCACACTGTAAGCGGTGCTAGCCCACTGAGACAGTAAAACAAACACATTGCATATTCACATTTAGGAGGAGGAAAGCAGGGAGACAAAAATCCCTGGAAATACATCCAATTTGGTTGCACACACAAGCTGACTGAGCCATTTTGCTTGTACTTTGGAAGAGGTTTCTGCATAGTATGCCTCTCTGGAAAACACTCAGAGGACAATGGATCTTCACAAATAATAGAAGCTAAGAATAGCTGTAAATGTACTGAGCACAAAATTAGAACCCACGGAGTACATCTGGAATGGCTGAAGTTTGGCATCCATGTGAACTGTCTTTTTAAGTTGACTCATCCTTTTGTCAGGCAGTGGGTTCCTAACATATTGCTGATGTGATCTGCCTTTCAATCAGCTTGGAATGGCCTTGTTTGTGAAGGGAGGAAACTGTGAAGGGAGGTTCATGAGCGAAATCATCTGGGTTTACTGTCCTGCTATCTGATGCATGCCAACATTAGTGAAAAAATTCTAATAATTCACTGCTACTACATTTTATGCTCCATGAAATATTTTGTTCAAATAAATTTTGGCTTTATTAAATAACAAAGAAGGCATGCAATTAATTTCCTAGGTTCATATACTTCCAAGAGTTGTGTGGAGTTCTGCATAGACTTCTAAAACTTAGATTAACTATATCAAGGTTTTGGTGGGATACATGTATCACTTAATCTTTGGACACTGCAATCAGCTGATATTTAAAAAAGAAAAAAAAAATAGGGAAGACTCCCTGGTGACACTGGATAATTTAGAGCCTAAACATTTCAGGGGCATTGTCAGTGTATTTTTTTTCTTTCTTTTTCAGCCAGAGGGTAAAAATAACTATTTTTAAAAACAAGTCAAATCAGTCGATCAACATATTAAAACTTGTTTATATCAAAATATGTTCACTGAAAAGTCAGAGTTTATAGGAGTGAAAAGTTTGACAGCTCAGGTTCTGTAACTTAAATCAAACTGTTATCATTCTTGAATCAAGTGTAAGATTTTCAAAAGATAGAAGTTTGAGGCTCCCATATCTTTCAGTATTAACAGGTTCTCTGAAACTACTTGAACCTGCAAATATCAAGAGGAAATACATATTTACAATTCTGTAGATAGGTTTGTGTACACTTAAACAAGAATGTTCAAAGTTTAGCAAAATTTTCCTCTAGATTTTAGGTTTGACCAAACTACATGCAAATATCCCATGTCCATCAGCAATGTCTAAAATCACTACATTAAATGTATTCCACAAATAATAATTTGTCAGATGCTTCTTCAATGAGATGAAAGGGAAATTTTTTCCATGAGAATTTATACAAACAATCTGGTTCTGAGAATTTATACAAACAATCTGCATCATGTCAAGCATATTTTCAGAGGATAGTTTCAAAAGGAAACTTCCCTCAGGGTAATGAAAATTCTAGTTCAAACAACCTCTTATAATGATATTTTTGGCAGGAAAAATGGTGATTGTGCTACTCATGATGCAATTGAATCCACATAAGTAGCTTATTAATGGGATACTGGTTAATTGACATGACAAGCATATAATCAACTTGAAAGTGCTTATCTTTTCCTGACATGGTTTGGTGGTTGACTGATTTCTTTCAGTCCTTTGTTCTAATTTGGCTGTAAATCAATTGGATTGTATGGCACCAGGGGTTTTGCATTTTGTGGGTTTGTAGAGGAAATCATAAATGGTATTGGAATTCCAAAGTATTCCTCCTCATATTATATGAACTGAAACCCTTCTAAGTACTAAAACATCCCAGGGTAATCTACTATACACAGTCCCTCCCACTTTATCTACTCCCTATCAATTGCTTTAATAACATTGAAAAGCATTTCTAAAATACAAGACTACTTAGAAATATAGTTAGTATACAGTAAAATAGGACCTAGATTTAATTCATCATTAAATAATCTGCAATATGTTGCTATATTTAGACAAATTTATTTGAAAAAATAGTTTTACAACAGATTCTGAAGGCAACAAACATTGTTAGAGACATATTTCACTGAAAGCGTCACAGGACATAGAAAGAGACTTGCAAATTAATATCTCAGTATCAACGAGAGAGAGAATGAATTTGACTAGCCTGGGATAATCATTCATGATCATTTATCCATTCATTTACTAAATAAAGATGCTGAGTGCTTGTTAGGTTTTAGACAATTCTCCAGATAAGACAGACAATATACAGTCAAATCTGAATTTTAGATAAATGCCAATATGGTTGTTATAATATGATCTCTGTAATATGTAGGATATGCTTATACAAAGAACATTTGTTGTATATTGGAAAATTATGTTTAAATGGGTGCTTCGTACTTTTTATTTGCTAAATCTGGTGACCCTTAGTGGGAAAAGAATGATTTTCAAATATATAAAATTTGACAAAGCAGAGCTCAAAGAGAGAGATCCAAAAATCAGGCAAATTTTAAAAATTACCAAAACTTATATACCTGGAATATTAATGTAATGGAGAAAGAAAGTTTTAAGGAATTATATGACTTACCTCACTACTTGAAATTTTATTTAACCTTTCAAAACAAGTCTATTTCTGACCATCGGTGCAATCATAGACTGCCTGCATCACCTGGAGGATGCTGTCTCAAACATCATCCATGTGATGAAACCTCAAAAATAGCTCTTTAATGAATATCTCAGTTACTTAAAATGAGAAACATTTCCAACACATAACAGTCTTCCTTAAAGTCAAAATTCAAAATATTTAGTCTTATTTAATATGATAAACTTGGGTTAGTAAAAATTTTAGCCAATAATTCTAAATGTTTTTCTTGATATTTAATACATACATTTATAATATGGTTATTGTTAAATGTGTTAATATTCTTTTCAGTTTTAAGAAATATCACTTCTAACAAATAAAGATTTGTTTTCTTCTCTCTCATTAAGTGTGATCCCTATATGAATATCTTGTACAAGCAAATGCAAATTCTTTTGCCTCTACTTCTTCAATCTTTGCATTTAATTTTCAAGGACTAAAACTACTATTCAGTACCAGGTATTGTGTCTGTATTTCTGAATGGGATAAGGAAGGTGCTCAAAGTTGAACAGGATAAGATAGGAATTGAAAGAATCTTTTTTAAGGCACAATAATATCTTCTGTGTTAAAAAAAAAAAAAGGAATCCCATATTAATCCAAAAACCAATTGTTAATCCTTTGCAAGCACTAATCTGTTTATTATCTGTGTGAATTTACTCAATTTACTCATCACTATTTCTTATATGTGGAATTGTACACCTTGGGACTGTTGTCCTATCTTCTATCATTTAGCATAACGTTCTCAACATTGATCTACACTGGAAACTCAGTACTTCATTCCTTTTCATGACAAACAATTCATTTCACAGATACACCAACTTTTGCTTTCATATTTTTTTAGTTGATGTACATTAGCATTATTTCTACCTGTTGACCTCTGAGACTAGTGTTTCTAAACACATTCATGTACAAGTATTAATTTGGAATCCTGTTTTCAACTATAGGGAGTATATTCTATTTTTAGGAAAAGAATTGCCAGCTTATATGAGAATTATATATTTAACTTTTGGAAGTTAACATTGTTTTCCAATAGACTATGCTATTCTACAAACCCAACACCAATGAGTATGATTTTCAGTTTCTCCACATCTTGCCAATACTTGTTAGTTTTATATATCTATGTCACCTATATCTCTACCCATCCATCCACCCATCCATCCACCCATCCATCCATCCATCCATCCATCCATCCATCCATCCATCCATCCATCCATCCATCCATCCATCCATCCAAACTAATGAGTATGAAATAGCGCCTCTTTGGGTTTTCTACTTTCACCGTACCTGCTGAATAATTATACTGAGCATCTATTTATGTGTGTTAGTCATTTCCATACATTTCCATACATTCACTGGATAAATGTTGTCAGGCATTTTGGGTTTTCTTTTTATTGTTTGCTTATAAGGATTCTTTTTATACTCTGGATACTAGACTCATCAAGTATATGATTTCCAAATACTTTTCCATTTTTAGGCCATATTTTCACTTCTGTAGAGTGTTCTTTGATGTTCTTATTTTTCTTGAAGCGCAACTGCTATTTTTTTATTTTGTTGCTTGTGCTTTTGATGTCGGATCTCAAAATCCACTACCAAATACAAAGTCATGAGAATTTACTCCTGTTTTTCTTATAAAATTTGTTTAGATGTAACTCTTATATTTATGTCCTTCAATAGTCTATTTTACAAAATAGAAGTTCATGTTCACTAATTTGCATGTGGATAGCCAGTTATTCAAGTATAACTTCTAGAAAAGATTTTATTCCCCATATAAATCTGAGCATATACATATCCTTCATGAAAATAAGTTGGCTATAGATGTATGTTTTTAATTATAGGTTCTCAAATATATTGTATTTATTTATATGTCTATAATTAGCCTAGATTTCTGTCTAGATTATTGTGGTTTTGTGTCAATTTTTAAAACAAATTTTTCAGTTATGTTTATCCTTTAAACATTTCTATATATCTTCTGCATTTACCCTAAAATTGTAGGAATTACAGTAGCCACTTTTCTTTTTGGAGAAAAAAAAATCAAACAAAAACTTGGGGAATTTTTAGTATGATCACTAAGGATGTTACTAATAATACCTAGTCTTCTTACAACATGAACACAAGATATCTTCTCATGAGAAGCTTTCTAAATCCTTTTCTGCAACTCATGCAATCAAATACAAGTTTGGGTTCCAGAATTGTCATAATCCTATAAGTAAATGAAACAGTGAAGACTAAAATGTATTGGACTAAATTAATAAAGAGTGTGAAATGATTTTCACTAATTCTTACACTTTTTGGGTCACAGAACTCATATGATCTTTACAGGTTAAAGACAAAAGAAAAGAGAATACCAAGGAACTGTAGCTATTTACAGGTCACTAAAATGCAAACACTAGTCATAAATTATTTACACACTCACACATACAAATTTTTTCATTCCCAAAACTCTAATCCAATATCAGAACAAGATCAAATTTAAAATCAAGATTTCAACATCTATATCAGTTACAGGGGAGAAAATTAAATTATAACTTAAACACTAAAAAAAAACTACTATAGATGCAGTCATTTTAAATCTAATGACCTATGAAACAAAAGTTTATATGCTTATAATTTTTGATATCTTAATATAAGATATTATCTCATAATGAAAGTAATCTTAACTGAAAGTTGGTTCTTATCTTATTTAAGAAATCTTTTTCTGAAAGAGTCTAGAAATGAGAAACAATTTCATTTTCAAGTCCAGATTTCTCTGCTTCTTTACATTTCTCTTAAATGCTGGTCAATCGTTATAAGTTCTTTAATTCAATATGCACTTTAACATAGGCAGCATGTAGAAGTCAGATTCATACCCTGCCTGACTCTTAGAGTTCTTTTGAATTTAAGTTGATTGCCTAATTAATTAGATATCCTTTTTATTTTCATATTTCTGCAGATGACATTGTTGCCAGATTTGCCACATTACGTAAGTTACTCTTTCCCTCTAAATTTTAGCATTTTCTTTCTCTTCAAGCTTACCAGAACTTGAAGTCTCAACTTTCACTTACAGTCTCCTCAAAGTCTAACTTCTGCTCACTGCTTGATTTGAAGATCAATGATAGATATCTCAAAGTTGGTTTTGACTCCAACAATGTCGATACTGAATTTTTTTTTTAGTGTTATAAAACATTAACTTTATTCACTTGACATTTCTTTTTATTTTTAATAATTCATATATATTCATATATATGTTTCACATCATTGTGGTCCCTGGGGGTCCCCCACCACCTCCCCTCCCTGGCCACTCCAGCTGGTCCCCTCCCACAGTTGTGTACTTTCATTTGGTTGTCCATATATTAGTGAGACCATTTGGTTTTTGTCTTTTTCCTTCTGACTTGTTTCTGCCAGTATGATTTCTTCTAGGTACATCCATGTTACCAAAAAAAATCATCAAATTTGTCATTTTTTATTGATGCTTGATATTCCAATTGTGTATATATACCACATCTTTTCCATCCAGTAATCTGTCTTGGGGCATTTGGCTTGTTTCCAGGACCTTGCAATTATAAATAGTGCTGGAATAAACATCCGAGCACAGGTGTCCCTTTGTACCCACATTGAGGTCTCTTTTGGGTAGATTCCCAAGAGAGCATTTGCTGGGTCAAATGGTAGCTCCATGAATTATTTTCAAGTATATATGCTTACTTAATACCATAGTAACAAATAGTATTATTTAGCATTAATTATTTTTAGCATTTGGTATTATTTAGCATCAATTATTGGTATAACTATGTAGTATTTACTAGTAATAAACAGTATTGCTCGATAGTATTAGATAGCATTCCTATTTAATACTTTAGCATTTACTACTTTAATGCCTAAAACTACTTTACAACGCAGTGGCTTGATACAACATTTTGTGAGTTGGGTTTAAAGAGATTTATTTTTTCTTAAAACTACACACTGTTAGTGGGGTGGCAGGGCTGGAAAATCTACTCTCCAAGTTTCTCTTTTACCTACATTTCTAGTATTTGGATTGGGATGCTAGTGGCCCATGATAGGAGCTCAACTTGAGCTGTTGATGAAAAAAAATCTACATTTGATTTTCCGTATCTTACGGATTTTCACAGCATCTTTGGTTTGTTCCCAAAGGGGGTGATATTATAAACAAATATTTCTAAAGTATATGTACAAGGAACCAAACCTTAAGGCCTTAACCACACTTTGCCTAATATTGTTCTGCCATATTCTCTTATTAGAGGGAGAACCAGAACCTGCCCAAATGCAAGGCAATTGGATATAGTAGACTTTACCTCTATATGGGCATCATGCAAAAGCATTTTGGGTTCCCTTATATCTTTAATATAATAAATTTGCTAGTGAGAACATATGCACATCTACTCAACAAACATTGACTTCTAATATAGTTCATTAAGCATACAATCAAAACAAATATATACATATGTTTCTCAAAATATTGTGGTAGAAGGTACTAGCAGCACTTATAATTAACATAAAGGAAATTATTCAAAATATTCTGATAATAGACAAAATATATTTCAAAACAATGATATAATTACTGAGCACTTAATCTACTCTAAAAGAGAATAATAAAGAACAATATTTCATTTCTTAAAGGATGCATGATATTCCATATCTGAATATATCACAATATGTACAGTCTGCTTTTGATATGATCTGTCAACTGAAAACATTTTTAAAATATGACCAATCCACAAAATAAATGAACATTTATTTTGTACAGCTTCTGTTCTCTGAACAAGCATGGCAACTGCCATGAACGCGGTTTCTTAAAGTAAGTGGTCATTTTTGTTGAGTATAGAAAATGTTTAAGTGTAGTAACACTGTTTGTAAATCAGCTATGGATAACTGTGTCATGAACAATGGAATTCCCAACAGAAAATGTAAAATATTGGATTTAGCATAATAATAGTTTATAGTAACTGGGTACTGAGGAGAGAGTAAAGATTCAGAAGAACAAGGAAATGAAGAAGGAAGAAGAATGAGGAAAATAGAAATTTGTCTTTCTAAAAGTATTGAGGGAGTATAACTGAAAAATCTTGGGAAGTAGAAAAAAATAGGAGGAAGATTTTAAACTGGAATATTTTTTTTTGATAAATCATTGCTGGAAATTCAAATATATATTAATGGATATGAATATTAAGAGATGTTAAAGACATTTAAAAACCACAGGAAAAAAATAACAAGTATGATGATGTACAAGTTTTGACAATCAGTTTATTTTTGTATTTGTCAGGAAATTTCAAGAAAAGTGCTTTGGGATGACTTTTATATCTAGATTAATAAACTGAGTTCACATAATGCTTGTAGTTGAGAATTTTTAGAGATAACTTGCTTAGAACTGTAAGGTTTAGCACATTTTAATATACAAGTTAGATTATTTGATTCTCCCAAGCAGTTAAAGGAGAGAGATACCTATATTTGAATCAAAAATTATTTCAAATTAGTAGATTAAAATATCTTAAACCAATAGGATTTGATTAAATATGTATCATGAATAGGTTAAAATTGCCTAAAAAATGTGTAACCCTGTTTCCATTTTATCAACAAATACAAAGTTAGATGGTGAAAATTCAAGATTTTAAAGAGAAAAATGGTAACAAATGGAAGATGTATAACTTATACCCCTTCTAAATCATGTAGCGTGTTTTACAAATACGTTTGAGAATCACTTCAAAAAATGTTACAAAAAAAATACAAAACCTACTAAAAAATTAGCAGAAACCAAATATCAACATACAAACTATGTTCACAGAAAATGCATAAGATTATTGATCATAGCATTATCCCTGGCACTAAAAAGTGAAAGATTACATCAATACTATAAAGGATAGACTATGGTACACACAGATATAGAATATCATGTATCATTTAAAAGGCTGGAAAAGTGACAATGACTTGGAGCAATTTCCAGAAAATATTCTTTAATGATGGGCTCACCAAATACTGATTACACTAGAATTTCAGTTTCTAAAAAAAAACAAACAAACAAACAAAAAAAAACCACTAACATATAAAACTTATTATATATGTGTCTATTAGTATGGGTTTAGGTACACCTGCATTTTTATATACAAACTTGTGCAATATTAGATGAATAACATTAAAAGAGAAAGAGCTAATTCTAAGATAATACAATAATAGGTGGATTATTATATGGATTAGATGGATAATAGAAGGCAGAGTCGGCAAAAACAGCTCACAAAAGGAAAAGTTGGGTACTAATTACACAAATATATCTGTTCACACACATACAACCCACTTATATATGTAAAATTAAAATATATTCATTTACTAGAATTTAAGTCAACTGTAAACAATTAAATAAAAATTAAGCACCCTGTGTCATTTTTTTTCTGTTTCCCAAACCAGTGTTAACCACTAGAAAAATGCTCTTCTATTAAAAATATATTTCAAAACAAGGTATTACTTTACTATTAATTATATTGCTAACTTATCAGGCATGTGAAATGTATACACTATCCTGACTTGGAAATTCCCCTTTATATATTTATGTTCTTTTAATAGTTGCAGATAAATGTGAAGCAAGATTGAAGAAGGTTGTTTAATGCACAACTCAATAGCTTTAATTAAAACATTTATCATTAAAAACATTGGCTGCCAAGAATGTGTTGGCAAAGGCAAAGGTGTATCTTCACCATAGAGATTTTATTATCTAACATCAAGAAACATCTTCAACATGGTAGTCATTGTAAATGAGTGCTTAAGCTAGGCAATAGAATAACAAGTTTGAAGGGACAGTCTTGAGAAAATTAAGATTAATTCAATTTGATTTGATTTTTAAAAACAATCTATTTTCAACTCTCCATTCATAATGGTTTGCCTTATACAAAAATAAAGCCATTACTGCATTCAAATTTTGTTATTAGAGAAAGTAACAAACCTTAAGAATGTAAACATCAAATTTATAATATTAAAGATAATTGCTTAAAATTTTACTGCTCAATCATGTTGATGGCAATATAGATGAGTTGTACTACAGTTATAGCTATCTCCTCAATCTTTTTTTCCCGAGTTATATACAAAACGAAATTAGAGGCTTTTCCCCAATCCAGTGCCCTCAAAAAAGAATAAAAAAATATTTCATAAGATCCACATGCAATATAAAATGCACATAAGTTTTAATGATTGTATTGAATAATTTTGGTATAGGTTAGAAGCAAATATTTATTACTGATAATAATAACATTTTGTTTATTGTAAAATAGTTCCAGAGCATGGCAATTAATGGTATTTTTCTTTAAAGAACTATGTGTGTGCACGCATGTGTATGCATGTGCACATACATTTCAAGGAGTTAATGGTGGTGAACAGAAATTAGACATACCAGCAGTGGTACTTAGAAAATGTGTCAGCATTATGTGACATACAGAAGATATGTGCTAAAGGATTCAGAGAAATACCTCTTTATGGGTATTTTCTTATTTTCATATTGGTGTATGACCCAGGGACATACTAGGGTTTCAAGTAAATGAAACCCTGAAGTATGAAAAGCTGAATCTTTTGAGAATATGACTGCTTCTTGAAACATTGGTGGTGACTGATGAACAAAAATGCAGTTTCAACTTCCTTATTATTTCCTGATGTATATTAGAGAGGTTTGAGTGGTAGTCATGTGAAATGTCTCTGCCCAGGAAATTGTAAGCTATTTCCTGGGGTTTCTAGAGGGGCATCTGTGGCTGGTGTCTTGCCTTAGGCGAAGATATGCATTGGAGTCTAACAAGACATTTTGCAGTCATGAGTTAAGAAATCTAGACGATGAGGGTAACAGAGCAGAAATGGGTAGCTTTCCCTTTTCTGATATCACTGTAATTCTGCATGATTCCTAAATTTCCTTTATCCAAGTTTCCTGTCATGAGAGAAGGAACAAACATTTGTTTAGTAACTGTTTTTCTGTTAATAATAAATCTATTAGTATTGTTTACTTGTAGGTGAAATACTTTTGAATATTATATAGCCAATTAATTAACTTTCAATTTAAACCAAAAGTATTACCTTAAATAGTGATGCTAAAGAGTAGAAAGAAACTCCTTTTGTTAGTTAAGCCAGGAAATTTCCTTTAGCTTTCAAGACCAAAATAGCTCACCATGTTGACAGTGCTATGGCCCTAAAATCAGAGATTTCCAAAGTAATCCCATTCATATCAAGGACCATGTCATAGCATACCACAGATTTTTAGTAAAACTCATCCATGTTACATATATGAATTTTACATATATTAATAAAATAATTTTGAAAAATAGGCATTATTGCTTCTCAACAAAAACATGTTTTCCATAGTTCGAGATAATTGTCTAATGGTATTTTTATAATCATGCTATTACTTAACTGACATTAGTGTTATCTAATAGGGATTAATAGCTGGGCTTAATCATAATAATGGAATACTTTTTTTAATATTTTAATATAAACAATTTTATGTTGTTCTTTGGGTTACAACCTCTCTGTTATATATTTTCCCCCTCCCTCCTCCCATCGGTGCTCCCTCCATTCCCTCACACCCCACTCTGTGTTGTTTATTAACTGTGCTGAGTCCATTAGTCTCTTTCCTATGTTAGTGTCTTTTCTCCGGGTGAGGGACTGCATTGTTGGGTCCAGGCGAACCTTGCTGTTGGATTTTCAGTCTTAAAATTGCATTGGGTGGCCAGGTTATATTTGTGATATGTCCAAGTTTTCTTGCTTCAGGCCAATCCAATCCAATCCCAAATCCCATCTCCATTGTTTTGCTGCTTTTCCTTATGGCTCTTATGGCTCTGGTGTCGGGCTTTGGGGGTCTTGCCTCCTGCCAGTGTTGGTCAAGAAATTTCTCTGAGTTCAGGCTTTATTTTTCTTTTGAGACTAGGTCTCTCTATTTTCGCCTGTGGAACCACAGGTTCTCATTGCCCGGTGACCACATATTCAAGCAATCCACAGCCTCAACTTCCCAGGTAGCTGGGATTATAGGTGGGCACCACCACGCCTGGCTATTTTTTAGAACGAGGTTTCACTGCGGGCCCCAGGCGGGACTCGAACCGCGATCCCTAGCCCCGGCCGCTTCATAGGCTGAAGCTTACAGGCACGAGTCACTGTGCCCGGCCCATGAGCTCAGGCTTCTGCCAGTGGCCTTTGAAGGTTATCTCCTCTGCTTCCTTTTGCAGTTTTGGTGTGGGGCCCATTATGCCCTCTTTGGTCATCCTCTCCTCTCCCTTAATGAGTGAAGGGTGTGTTGCTCTCCTTGAATATATTTCCAGAATAAAGTCCCGGATTTTGGCCTGGACAGTAGAAGTGCGCCTGGTGACATCGTGTCTCTATGGTTGTTTTTCTGGTCTTACTTATATTGGTTCACTTGGTTGTCCATTTGCTGTGTCCAGCTCCGGTCTGTGGGCTGGACTTTTGCCTGGTCCCTCACCCGTTCTATGTTGGGGTTGGCGTTG
>PVHY01003218.1:0-19785 GCA_004024945.1 Uropsilus gracilis
TTAATATAATTGTCTGTCTTCAGGTACAGGTCCCGGAGCTCACTCGCTCCCACAGGATTGTATTTGTCATTGAATTTATCAAAACGCTGGAAGGTCTGGCGTCCCTGGGTGAGGTAACAGGAACATAGATACAGGGTTAACAGAGCTACAGGAACACAGAGTCAGGGAGTGGCCACAGTGGGGGCAGGGCAGGGACTCTCAGAGTCGAGGCTGGAACAGCTGAAAATGAGAGGCTCTCAAGATGGTCTGTGGGTGATTTCAAGCTGAAAAGCATAGTCAACGCAGTGAAGAGGGCTTCAGCCGGGCACGGTGGCGCGTGCCTGTAAACTCCAGCCGCGGCTGGGACTGGGGATTGCGGTTCAAGTCCCGCCTGGCGCAACATAACAAGACCTAGTTTCAAAAAAATAGCTGGGGGTGATGGTGAGCACCTGTAATTCCAGCTACCTGGGAAGCTGGGGCTGGGGATTGCTTGAGTCTGTGGTACCCCGGGCAACGTGAGCCTGCGGTTCCACGGGCAAAAATAGTGAGACCTACCAACCTCTATGGAAAGCTATATGGAGGGCCCACAAATTAATGAAAATGGAACTACCATTTGACCCAGCAATTGCTCTCTTGGGTATCCACCCAAAGGAGACCTTGTACAAAGGGACACTTGTACTTGGATGTTTTCTGAAGAACTATTTCTAATTGCAAGGGCATGGAAGCAACTGAAATGCCCCAAAACAGATGACTGGATGAAAAAGATGCGGTCTATATACACTATGGAATATTACTCATCAGTTAAAAATGACAAATGGGATGATTTTATGATAACATGGATGGACTTAGAAGAAGTCATATTAGCAGAAACAAGTCAAAGAGAAAAAGACAGAAACCAAATGGTTTCACTACTATATGGGCTATAGGAAAAAAATAAACAAAAGCGATGAGGAAAAGTCAAAACAAGCTAACAACCCAATTAAAGTATACAACTTGGGGGGAGGGGAGCGGGACAGGGTGGGAACGGTCAGGGGGGCGGGGTGAGCCCTGGAGAGCACAAAGATGTGAAATTTATATATAAATAAATGATTTGTTATTAAAAAAGAAAAAAAAATAGTGAGACCTAGTCTCGAAAAAAAAAAAGGCCTTCAGAAGGGTCTGTGAGAGAAACGTGTGTGTGGGGTTCTGGGTAGCGGAGGGAAATAGCGTTGTCTTGTGTCAAAGGTCATGATCTTTCCAACTTACAGCATGAACATCCAGAGAATCGACAGTCAGGTCGTACGGATGCATTTTCAATTTAGCAAAAAGTTCCTGCAGGGTCAGGTCCTTGTCCTTCGTGCTATAGACCACTCTGTCAGCATCAACCTGGTACGATTTCTTAATGAAGCGCAGGAGATGCTTCTGGTTCATGCAAGCAGCCGCGTGGATGTGTGTGTCCACCTGCGTGTGAGTTCAGAGAAAACCCAGCAATCAGCCTTCGTGACTGTCCTTGGAGAGGTGCACAATCCCATGCGGAGAGAAAGGAGGCGGCAGTCAGTGTGACCTGAGAGCTAGGAAGAGGTGACTGAGCGGTGAGGACCCCGGACAACCTTCCTTGTCCCCGTAACGTGTGAACCGGGAGGTTCGAGGCAGTCACCCTGCTTGTGTCTCTTAGACACCTGCGCATCCCACTTACTCCTGCATGGGCTCCACACAGAATCCCTGCAAACACAACTGGAAGTGAAGGAGCAACCGCAGCTTTTCAGTCCGAAAGGGAAAAGGACTGCAATGATGAAGCTCTGGCGCTAATGATTACATGTTTTCAGAATTAACTTGTCTAAGTGAGAGGTTTGGATGATCTAGTTGTCTCAGAGTTATACAGGCATCCGAGATAACTGCTGCTCTTGCATCTCCTACTCCTACTTCCTTGCAGTCGTTTCAGTGATCAGAACACATCTTGGAAGACCGAGCACGGTGGCGCGTGCCTTTAATTGCAGCCTATGAAGCGAGGCTGAGGCTAGGAATCGCTTGCGTCCACGGGTTCGAGACCCAACCGAGGGTTTAAGACCCACTTGGGGCAACATAGTGAGATCTAGTCTCAAAAAAATAGCTGGGCGTGGTGGTGCATGCCTGTAATCCTAGCTACCTGGGAGGCTGAGGCTGGGGATTGCTTGAGTCCGTGGTACCCTGGGCAACGTGAGTCTGAGGTTCCCCAGGCAACAGAGAGAGACCTAGTCTCAAAAAAAAAAAAACACATCTTGGAAGGCCTTCTGATTGACTGTTTTCCACAAGTGGCTCATTGAGTACTCACAGTCCTCTTATGAACTGCTTTGAGCACATTTATTTCCCAACATCATGAATGTGAAAACTGACAATCAGAAAAATGAAATTATTTTACCAAGGTGAAGTAGTAGAAAAAGAATGAGAATGAAGAATTCAATCCAAGACTAGGGAGATTTTGTTTTTTGTTGTTCGTTGCTCCTGATCATTTTTCTGTGCCCCAAATGTGGAAAAGTACAGAAGTGGCATTTTAGATATGCTCTGTCTGCTTTCACTAAATCCACTGAACCCAGCAGGGCTGGGCTGGGCACGTGGTGGTATGCGCCTGTAATCCCAGCTATCTGGGAGGCTGAGGCTGAGGACACTTGAGTCTGAGGGTTCAAGATAACCCTGGGCAATACAGCAAGACCTACTCTCTAAAAAGAAAAAAAAAATCCACTGAACCTGTGTAAATCTTAGGTTAATCAGGAAAATGGTCTCTTGTCCTTCTCAAGAAATACCCAGGTTGATGCTTTTTGCCCAGGACAGTCCTCTAAGCAGTGAGGGGGCTTTCTCTCCCCTTTCCTCCCCTGTCTTTCCTCTACTTGGGCATCACGCTGGCAAGGTCACCCCACATGGCTTCCCTCTCAGACTGGGGGTCTTCACTGCGCCCATTCTGGGGTTCGGCGATCACAGCTACTCCTGATCTCCAAGGCTTCACGCTCTGGAACAAACTCAAGTCCTCTGGCTTGTGTCAGACTCCCAGACCCCCCAAGTTTATGCCCCCTCTCAGGATAACCCCGAATGCAGGGAAACGCACCCCGGTGCTGCACAGAGTAACCCAAGAAAGGGTGGACAGAAGAAAACCAGCCGCATCAGCGACAGACGCTTGACATTCTGTCGGTTCAAAGCGACGATGTGACCAACTACACCATGAGTTGCAGCTGGAGGAAGACCGTTGGAGAAGCTGGATCTCAGCTATGCTCCAGGAACCCTTGGGCCTGACCTTGGCCTTCAGCATGCAGCTCCTGAGCCCTTGGGCTGCCGGGAACGCAGCGAACCACCGGTGAGACCCTGCACCTGTAAGGACTGCAGAGCCAGCTGGAGCTGATGGCCACACAGACAGAAGACAGAGGCTGAGCTAGGAGGCACCGCACGCGCATCAGCCTGCGCACGCGCACACACACGCACACGCCTGGGCGGAGCCAGGAGTCTGAGGACACACGTGACAGACGAAGACACATATTAAGCATCACCCATCTTCAATGGTGCTTCCCACCATCCCACCCTGTAACCACCCCCCTAAAGTCCAGGACCCCCGAACCACACCTGGGCTGGGTGAATTTGGGTGTATTTTTTTGTTTGTTTTTGAGACTAGGGTCTCGCTATGTTGCCCCGGGAACCACAGACTCATGTTGCCCGGGGTATCACAGACTCAAGCGATCCCCAGCCTCAGCCTCCCAGGTAGCTGGGATTACAGGCGCGCACCACCTCGCCCAGCTATTTTTTGAGACTAGGTCTCGCTACGTTGCCCCGGGTGGGTCTCGAACCTGCGGACTCAAGCGATTCCCAGTCTTGGCCTCCCTTCCTAGGCTGGGATTAAAGGCGCGTGCCACCACACCTGGCCCTACCTTGGGTGTTTTATTGGAAAACTCTTTACCTTTCTTCTTATAAACACTAACCCTGTGAACGTTCTTTCACACCAAAGCTCTCAGGCAACAGCATGACGCAAGGCCCGTGGCAGCCTCTTCCATGGTCTGACCCACTATGAACCTGACTCACGGGAAACCTATTGTGGCCTTCTGAAATGGCGGGAGAAAAAGGCAACATTAAAAAAGGGAAAAATGAACAAAAATGTATAGGCGATGAAGAGGTCAATGTCAGACAGAGCCCCTCAGCGCTGCTAAGGGACATGGGGTCATCGAGAGCCAAGCTCCTTGGCTTCAGAATGTGACTCCTTTAGTGGGGTTTTCGCTGGTCGATGTGTGTGGGTCCTGGGGGTCCTGACTCTGAAACACACACCATCCTGTGTGTTTCAGTCATCCTGTTTATCACTCGAACAGTTCCACCCAGGGCACTGCAGCCTCTAAGGGGCTAAAGCACACGTTTGCAGCTGGCTTAAGCCACTCTCTTAAGCTCAATGACCCCAGGTCACTCAGCAACGCTGAGCATCTGACTTTGACCTCTTCATCTCCAATAAATTTTTGTTCTTTTTTTTTTTTTGAGACTAGGTCTCGCTATTTCACCTGGGGAACCAGGTTCACATTGCCTGGGGTACCCCGGACTCAAGCGATCCCCAGCTTAAGCCTCCCAGGTAGCTGAGATTACAGGCACGCGCCACCACGCCCAGCTATTTTTTGAGACTAGGTCTCGCTATGTTGCCCCAGGTGAGACTCGAACCTGCGGACTCAAGCGATTCCCAGTCTCGGTCTCCCGTCCTAGGCTGAGATTATAAACACGCCCCACTGTACCCGGCTCCCCTCCCCCTTTTTTTTCTTTTTTACTGTCTTTCTCCTACCAGTTCAGAAAGCCACGATAGCTTTCAAGCAGGCAAAACATCCTCCTGAGCCTGGAGCCTCAGAGAAGTGAGGGAAAGGAGCAGCTTAAATAATATGGACAAGAAACCCTGATCTAGCCGGGCAAGGTGGCGCATGCCTGTAATCCCAGGTACTTGGGAAGCTGAGGCTGGGGATCACTTGGGTCTGCGGATTTGAGACTACCAGGGCAAAACAGCCCCTGGCAGCATAGTGAGATCTAATCTCAAAAAAAAAAAAAAAAAAAGACCAGGCACGGTGGCATGTGCCTTTAATCCCAGCCTACAAAGGGAGGCCAAGACTAGGAATCGCCTGAGTCCACGGGTTCAAGACCCACCTGGGGCAACATAGCAAGACCTAGTTTCAAAAAATAGTTTGGTGTAGTGGCGCGCAACTGTAATCCCAGCTACCTGGGAGGCTGAGGCTGGGGATTGCTTGAGTCTGTGGTACCCCGGGCAACGTGAGCCTGCAGTTCCCCAGGCAAAATATCGAGACCTAGTCTCAAAAAAAAAAGAAAAAGAAAAACCTTGGTCTAAGTGATGTGTGATCAGCACACAGGGGAGCCAGGGACAACTGAAGTGGAAGCTGGAGAGGTGCTGATCAAAACTCTCAGGCTGAGAGTATGACCAAGAGGAGGCATTGTTAAAAAGAGCAAGAACAGGCCTAAAACCGAGTGCTTCAGGCCAGGTCCTACCCAGGTGTCTTACCTAAGGTATGGGCAGCTGAGACCCCACCCCAGTCATGTGGAATTTCCTAATTAGCCGCTGTGAGACATCTGCATGATGTCTGTGTTCCCCTGAAGGGGGGGTGACTTTCCCTGGATATTATGTTCTTCCAAAAGTCTTGAGGAGACATGGGTGAGAGGCTCGTGGGCAGATGACAAGCGCAGCCATGACCTTAATTTACACTTTGATTTGCTCCTTTCATCCCAGACTTGCCCAGCTCCTTCTGCCCTTAACCGATGGGTCCCACCAGTAAGTGTCCTAGTTCTGTGACTAGCTTCTGGGTCTCAGTGGCCCTGCTTTGGGCTAACCCTTTTTGACTACACAAAGACCATGAGGGGATGGGTGGCTTTGGGTGTTTTACTGGCAGACGATTTACCTTTCTTCTCTATCCATGCTAATCCTTTTTTTTTTCTTTTGAGACTAGGTTTGGCTATTTTTGCCTGTGGAAGTGCAGGCTCACGTTGCCCAGGATACTCAAGCAATCCCCAGCTTCCAGGTAGCTGGGATTACAGGCATGCGCCACCACACCCAGCTATATTTTTTGGAACTAGGTCTCCCTACATGCCCCTGGTGGGACTCGAACCACGATCCCTAGCCCCAGTCGTGGCTTCCTAGGCTGCCACCTACAGGCATGTGCCACAACGCCTGGCCCACATTAATCCTTTTAAAGTTCTTCACAGGAAAGATTATGCTTTGGCTTAATGTGGCAGATGGCAGAACCTCTTCGGAGGATGCAATCTGGGCTCCTGGGGTGCCCCCGAATCTGCACACTAAGAGAGCCAATTAGATCTCTTGAGTAAAGCAAGTTTACCTTTCTACAATTATAAAAGTCTCGGTGGGGGTTGTTCTTCAGTTCTTTTAACTCGTCCATCTCATTGAGCATCTCATGAACCTGGAACTTGGAGGAAAGGAACTTCAGGCGCCGATGAGTGTAAGTCTTTCTATGGAAAAGTAAAGAGTAAAGCATAAAATATCTATAAAATTCTGTCTATAAAATTCTAGACATCTAAGGAACACAGTCACAGATTTCAAAACCATCCAAAGTCATATCCCTAGGAAAACATGGGAACAAACTGTCATCTCTTGATCTCATTTGAAAAGTAAGGGGCTTCAACAATGTCATCCTTTCATACAAGTTGGACATCACAATGAAAAAGAGTTTGGGAAAGAATTTCAGAAATCAGCAAGATGGGGGTCACCCCAGGTTGAAGGTCTTAGCTCTTGAGTTGGCGGATTTGGGTCCAAATTCTGCCTAGTCAGCCTATATGACTTTGGCCATGTTAAGAAATTAATTTGTCAAAGTCTCAGGTCATTAAAACAAAGGAATCATAGTAATAACTACTTCACAGAATGATGTAAAGAGAAAAAAAATTGTCCACGAAGGGTTTAACAGTATATGAACATAGTAAAGCACTTAAAAATATTCCTACTATCAGTAACAACAGTAGTAGCAGCAGTAGCATTAGTTGTGAGTTCACACTAAACACACAGGTCTTTGGGCTTTTAATATACATGGAGATGCAACATCCCTTCTTATTATGAGAACTACAACTCATTGTGATGATTATCCCCCACTTTTTAATACACTTTTTAAAACACTTACACAGGTCCTTGAGCAATTAAAGCAAGTAAAAAATTCATATCATCTAAGAAGATGTCTAGATTTGGGTAAGGGAGGGGCTTGGGTTCATCTCTGCTGGCTGCTGCTTCACTTGGATAGATGTAAATGACACCGTCCTTCATTTTGAGGTGATAACCCAAGTTTTCAGGGAGGTTGTCTGTTCGGAAAGGATCTTCTCCTTTCTTCACAGGAGGGGTAAAGACTTGCAATAAAACACAGATTGAAGAATCAGTACATAGGATGAATGACCACATCAAAACGTTCAAGATATGATCGATCTAAAGGCTCATTCATTGGCACCTTTGTACTTACCCAGAGCCAAGTGAAAGTTTCTATCTTTATTGTTTTTCAAAGGTGACTAAGTCAAGGGTATATATATTATATATAATATATGTTATATATATTATATACAACATATATTATATATAATATATGTAATATATTATATATATTACAACATATATAATATATAATATATGTAATATAATATACAACATATATTATATATAATATAATATAATAAAATATATAATATATATACATATATTATATATAATATATAGTGTATATAAATTTATGATATATCATGTATTATAAATACATATAAATAAGATAAAATATATAATGCATAATATATTTATATATAATATAATATAATGTATTATATATGGATCTATAATATATGATATATAATGTATATTATGTAATATTTTATATACAATATGTTACATGTAATATAATATATATTATATATAACATGTATATACATAATATATGTTTTATATATAAAACTTAAGTTAGATAAAATAACTATAATATTTTATCTTGTGTCAAAATGATTTTCAGAAGTATTGCTCCCATAACTGGTATACTATTTGCAAACAGTTTTAATTATTTACTAAAGTTGGTGATCAGAGGCTTCCTGGATGGAACATTTTATTAGCGTATGAGATAATTGTATAGAAATAAAAGTAAAACTACCATTAAAAAGTAGAGCTTGGATCTTTATCTCTTAATCTTCTCTATTAGTCGTAATTTAGTTTTTTAAATAACAGACTTTATTTATTATTTTTTTTAAATTAAAAAAATTTTTTTTAATTGTAGTTTTATTTTGTTCTTTGGGTTACAACCACTCTGTTATATACAGACTTTATTTTTATAGCAATTTTAGGTTCACAGCAAAACTACAATGTACAGAATACAGAGTACCCCCTCCCCCCACAGATCTCTTATCCCCTACATCAGCCCCCAGCTTTCCCTTTATCAACATCCCAAACTAGAGTGGCATATCTTGGGGCAGATGAGCTTATACTGACACATCATCCAAAGTTCATGGTTGACATTGGGGTTCACTCTTGGTGGTATACATTCTATGAGTTTTAACAAATGGATGACATTACAGATTACCTTACCGGCTACAGGTCCTGCTTCATCTAGAGAGCTTTTAATATCAATGGCGAGGTAACATTCATTCTCAAGGTAAGAATTACAATTCTTGTGGTGATGATCATCCCCTACTTTTTAAAGTACATCCAATTTCCATTAAAGTAACAGAGAAGGAATTATGTAGGTAAATTTCCTTCTTCCCCTTAAAATTTCAGCCTAGGCTGCCTGCAACAAAGATACACCTGGAAAACTAAGCACAGGCCACTGTGTCCCACTGTGTAAGCACGTCCACACCTGGCAAAAGAACGTTGCTCTGGGAAAGAAAAGGAAGAACCCAATGGACTGAAAATTGACCAATAACTGGCAGTGAAAGAAGAGATAGAGTGACCAGAGGGGAGGGATAAGGGGAAAGGGATGGGGGAGGAACACACAAAAGGCAACAAAAAGAGAAATGTAAACAAAACTTATAAAGTAAATAAATTAGTTAATTAAAATAAAATTTCAGTCTAAAAAAGCCAGGTACAAATTCTACATGCCACAACATTTCAAAGCTTCTCTGTTTGGTTTTTCCCTTTTTTTTCAGAAGTATTGCTCCCATAACTGGTATACTATTTGCAATAGTATTTTTACTATTTGTTTTTAATAAGTGTCCAAATATCATCATCTCCCGATAGCAAGTCATGACTAAGAGAACTAGAATAGGAAAAACAATATAGAAACAAAAGGTTTGCATATTTTCTATTCAAAATCAGCAGATGAGGGCCATGGAAGAAGTGAAAGAGTACGGTGCTACATCAAGCATCATGGAAGGGATAAAGCATAGCTTAGGAGAAACGAAGGCAAGACAAGCACACTAACTAATATCATCATAGAAGACAGGCAGATACATTTTATGAGTTACCAAAGTAGACATAAACTTAATGTGACTTTAATATGTGAATTTAATATTTCATGTTGCAAACTAATATGACTTTAATAATGAGAGCACAGAAAGGAAGATATAGAACTAGAAATCTTTAATGAGATAACAATTTGCTCATTCAAACACCTTAAATATTTGCCTGTCCTGAAATGTCAATTCTGGAAGTATAATCCTAAAGCAATAAGACAACTACACAAAGATGTTTATATTAGACGCTATTGTTAACTGTGTTGGAAATAAATTTTTAAAAACCAGAAACAAAAATGCCTAAAAATGGGAATAATTCAATAATCAAGATGCACTTTTATAATAGAAATCTGTACAGTTAATTACATCTGATTATTTTAAAGAAATGCTGAATTTTAGAGACTGCAGAAAGCAAAAAGTCAGCTGTGCCAACAAAGTGCTTTGGAAAGTCAAAACATGTCGTTTACTTCTTCAGAGATCAGAGGAAGGCAAGAGATGATGGCTATTGGGCTGCGCCTTGAAGGATGAAGTTGATCTGGACACTAACGGTAAAAGAGTGAAGGGAAAGACACCGCTGGCACAGGGAACAGCATGGCAATAGTGCAGAGGTAGGAAACAATGAACTATACAGAGAACAGGAAACACTTCCAACCAGAACAAAGAGTTCAAAGGTGGAGTGAAGGAGGTCAGTTTAAAAATAGGTTGAGCATGCTAGTCCAAAAATAAACACACAAAACAGCAGGAGGACAGATGGTAATAGGCCTGGATTCACTTTGTAGGTAATGGGGATAGTCAAGGTTTTTATCAGAAGGATGTGCTCAGATCTGTGTTTTAATAACTGGTGAGAAAGAAAAGGGAGTAAGACTAGAATTTAGCAGAGTTGCGAAGCAAATATCACAATCACCTGGACAAGGAGAAATACAGACCTAAGTTAGGGCTTGAAAAATGGCAGCAAGGTCCTGAGAGATATTATACAGATTGGTATTATTATAGAGAGTGATACTGTAATCCAGAGATGGGACATGAGGGCAGAGAGCATGGAAGCAAAGGTGAGTATGTGATTTTTATTTATTTATTTAATTTGTATTTTTAATATATTTTATGTGTTAATTTTTTTTCAGAGACTAGGTCTCACTATGTTGCTGCCCAGGGCTGTCTCAAACCTGCGAACTCAAGTGATCCCTAGCCTCAGCCTCCCAGTAGCTTGGATTATTATAGGTGCATGCCACCCCATCTGGCTCGAGTATGCGATTTTCAGATTGGGTTGGTTTCCTCTAGGGCCATCTTTAAGATGCAGTAGTTAAACTTAAGGATCTATTCCATACATTACATAAGACAATTCATTACCTGGATAGAAGTTCTCATTTGCCACCCAAGTCTCACCCTCAATATTCCGCAAGTACTTAGCAGGGGTTTTAGGGAATCTCTGAAACGATTTCTGCATGTATTTCTCTCGGATACACAGTGCCCGATACAGTCCCCTGCAAACTATTTCAAAATCTTCAACTGTAACCTGTGGAGAAAATGTCAGGGTTTCATTGGGAATCTATTATTTGAATTCTCTCACCTTTTTTTTTTCTCCCTCCCTCCCTCTCTCCAATCACTCACGCAAAGATCTTTCACACCATGAGTCTGCTTCCTCTTTGCCTTTGTGCACATGAGTGTCAGGACCCCTTTAAGAGGATGCACCCCTTAAGAGTTTGGGGTCTCTGGGTGCCTCATGGCGGCATACTAGCAGGATGAAGCTGATTCATTTACCGGGCACAGCCAGCTGGAGGGTCACTCAGCCACTCAGCCACGTTCAGCCAACAGTATAGAACATAGTCCGGCTACTCCCAGTGAAGCTTGCCCTTCCTCCATCTTTTTTTTCTCGTTTATTTCTACCAAGCATACAGATATCAAGTGTGTCTCCTAATGTTTATTAGATTGAGTCACTCTGGCATTCTCCTAACTTGTGTTCCATGTTATTATTCAACTTTTCTTTTCAGCTAAATCCCATCTAAAACCCCTGCTGCTGGAAGAACATCATGTTGCCGGTGCAGAAAACAAACAAACAAGAAGGACGTTCATTTCATTGCTCTGTCGTTTTTAAATATCTTCGGACTGAACCTAAGTGGGTCAGTGATATGAGAAAGGGGCTCAGGATTGGCCACCTGAACTATATTTGGTGCGTAGATCGGTTCACCAATATGAGCTGATGCTGCGTGGGCATGTGGCAGAGATTTATTAATTCACCAACTGCTGGGACAGGACGAGCAGGTCAAGCTGTTTGTGGCTTGGGTTTATCATGCCTGCAGCTTTCAAGAGCCAATCCAAACAACGATCTACTATGCACGCCTCTAAAATGAGTTAGGTCTCCCATCCAAGTACTAACCAGGCCCGACTCTGCTTAGCTTCCGAGATCAAGATGACAGTCAAAAGGTGATACCCAAACTAGAAATTTCTGAGCTCTTTCATATTTTTCTCTCTCTCCCTGTTTCTTTGATTGGTTTATGCCACCTGCAACCTTCTCTCTGTTCTGGGTCTTCTGTGACCCCTCTTTTCTCAAGAGAGCCCCGTGTCTCCCCCAGGCTCATGTGCCTGCTATAGGATGCCATCGCTAAGACTAGTCCATCTGCTGCTTTCTTTTGCCCAAATCCGTCTGCTGTGCTCTGTCACATAGACACTGCGGTTATGCATGTTTCCCATGTGTAAGGAAATCAGATAAAGAAATATGTGGCAAGATGAAAGCAAAACAGAAATACGTCATAGTGTGTTGGTACTGAAATGCAAACAAGTGAAATGCAGCAAAGGACCGGTGAGCGAGCTACCTTTGTCAAACAGAGGAGGGAGTTAAGATGGTAGTAAGTTGGAACTGGGTGGCCCAGTTATGACGTCTGTTTTCTCCAAGGCCCATTTCCAGGCCATCAAGGGACCTTTCTAGCCACTACCTGGATGGGCAAGATGCCACTCACCCCGGAGGCATAATCGCCAGTGATCTGCACTCTCTGAAAATCAGGCACCGCCTGGTAGGCTGGAGATGAAGAAATATATTCATCAATGCAGAACATCTGGGTGGAAGTCTCGCTTCGTGGAACAGACAAATTAACAGTCTTGCGTCCGAAGAAACGCTTTTTTCTGGGTTTGAATGAGAAAAAGAAAGATGAGCAAAAAGAAGACGCAAAGGAGGAAGCAGAGAGGAAGAAAGAAGCAAGAAAGGCTGGGCACGGTGGCAAGTGCCTGTAATCCCAGCGCTGGAGGCTGAGACAAGGGATCGCTTGAGTCCACGGGTTCTAGACTACCCTGGGCAACAGAGCAAGACCTAGTCTCAAAAAATAGCCGGGTGTGGTGGCATGAGCCTGTTATCCCAGCTACATGGGAGGCTGAGGCTAGGAATCACTTGAGTCCATGGGTTCGGGACTACCCTGGGAAAGATAGTGCGATCTAGTCTCTAAAAAATAATAATAATAAAAAAGAAAGAAGAGACAGGAAGACCTGGAGCAGAAAGATTGAGGTGAAGGAGCCACACTTCCTCGCCACATTTCCTCAAGGTCTTGGCCTTGGTACCAGGGTCTTGGGAGGATATGGAAGGAGACCCTTGCAGAGAGATGTAGCGGAGAGACCTGTGAGGAGGTTGACTGTGGTGGCCTTTATCCTGACTTGGGTTTTTATTTTGCACCTTTCATCCCAGACTTGCTCGGCTCACTGGACCTTGTGGAAACTTTGTGTGTATGTGCGCAATACTTTTCTAGTCATTAACCCAGAGAATGAAAACATTCTGGGGAAATTGTTCTGTGTAGCAGCAAGCAGCTTTACTAAAAAATGCTTCATATTGAAACCATGTGGCTAGGTCAAAGATGGAATCTGTTCCAGAATGGTGGGTGTGTCCTTATGGTGCACTTCTCTGGAACTAAGGAAGCAATTTCACTCAAAAGATGGTAGTAAGTTGGAACTGGGTGGCCCAATCAAACATGGCGTCTGCTTTCTCCAAGGCCCATTTCCAAGATGGTGCTTGATGCTGTGATAAGCCAGGGTGAGGGATATCCCGGGACCCTCCGAACCCGCCCACTCTAAATGGGTTCTGCCATCCACCACATCAACATAAAACATACTCCATTGTGTAAGACTTCCAATAGAAAATGACTTTAAGCCAGGCATGGTGGCATGCACCTGTAATCCAAACGCTGGGGAGGCAAGAGCACAGGGATTGCTTGAATTCATGGGTTCAAGACTACCCTGGGCAACATAGTGAGACCTGGTTCTCAAAAAAAGCAGCCAGGCATGGTGGTGGGCGCCTGTAATCCCAGCCACCTGGGAGGCTGAGGCTAGGGATCACTTGAGTCCATGGGTTTGGGACTATCCCACTCAACATAGGGAGACCTAGTCTCAAAAAAAATAGTTTAATACAATTAGTGTACAATGGACTGCAAGATTGTAGTTGAAATAGTTTCCAATTAAACACCCTAAGTTACCTATCCCCTTGTGGTTTAGTAACCACCCAGCCAAACAGGGCTGACCCCAAGCAGGGCAGCTGAGGCCCAAAACTTGCCACCAGTCTGAGGCACCTTCTGGCAAGGAACCTTGAGAAAGAGGCAGAAGGGGTCAGGACAAAAGCAAAAGCAAGATAAAAGCCGCCACTGTCAATCTCCCCCACAGACCTCTCACCCATGTCTGTTTTGAAAGCGGGCTGTCAGGGGATGAGGACGCAGGGCTGGTAAGAAGCAGGTTTATTAGTACCGGGGCTGACTCAGCGGAGTCATATCAAAGCCTGAGTGCCCTACGAGGTAGTTAAAGGTTTCTATACACTTGACATGTTCTGGTGTCCCGGGTGGGTTATTGGTGGTGGTCATGCGTGACTGAAGTGGGGAAGATGGAATGAGGAAGACTGAAGGCGAAACTGGCCTGCGTACCAGTAAACTGAGTCTGTCAGTCATGGGTTGTTGATCTAGCTCCCTGGGCTCCATTTCTCAGGTTCCTGGGCTTCAGCATTTCAGGCTATCATGCTTCACCCGGTCATCATGCTTCAGTTTCAAGTGTCTCCTTCCATGTCCCCCAAATCCCTAGTACAATTTTTTTTTTTGAGACTAGGTCTCGCTATTCATGCCCATGGAACTGCAGACTCACGTTGCCCGGGATACCAGGGACTCAAGCGATCCCCAGGTCTCAGCTTCCCAGGTAGCTGGGATTACAGGCACCTGCCACCATGCCCAGGTATTTTTTGGGACTAGGTCTCACTACATGCCCCAGATGGGACTTGAACCGTGATCCCTGGTCCAGGCCGCAGCTTCCTAGGCTGCCGCTTACAGGCATGCACCACCATGCCCGCCCCCTAGTACAATTTCAAGGCTAAGCATAGCTTCTTCACATCACTCTGTTCTCTTTTTCCCACCACCACTTTTTTTTTTTTTTTTTTTTTTGAGACTAGGTCTCGCTATTTTTGTCTGTGGAACCACAGGCTCTCGTTGCCTGGGGTACCACAGACTCAAGCAATCCCCAGCCTCAGCTTCCCAGGTAGCTGGGATTACAGGTGCGCGCCACAATGCCCAGCTGTTATTTTTTGGAACTAGGTCTTGCTACGGGCCCCCAACGGGACTCAAACAGCGATCCCTAGGCCCGGCCGCTTCATAGGCTGAAGCTTACAGGCACGAGCCTCCGTGTCCGTCTCCCATCACCACTTCTTCCTCCTCTTCTTCCTCAGCTTCTCTTCTGCCCAGTTCCACCCTCCTTGGGTGGGGAAGGGAACTGGAAGCTCCCCTTTCTGTGGCGGTCACACCATTACAATGCCAACTAGGCAGGAGACTGTGAAAGAAGTTTTATGACTTTGTTTCCTTTTTGGTCTCCTGCTAAGATTATGCTTTTGTTTTTTTTGTCATCTTTTGTTAGCATGATTTCAGTTCTGGGACTTGGGGCTTTTGTTTCTGATTTCTGCTAGTTTATAGGTCTACTTTGCAATTCTAAAGATAGTGATGAGTTTTGCAGAAATGTTGGGTTTTTGGTTGCGACTGCTCCCTGATCTGTGCCTCAAGGAATTTTGAGCAGTGATGGTTGAATTAGCAAAGTTATGTCTAGGTGCTAAAGAAAGGAGCCCGGAGCAATCACTCCCAGTTCATTGCGAGTAGCCTTGATGAATTCTTGAAAATACTTGGGTTTTGCAAAATCTGCAAAACTGCATCAGAAAAAAATTAAAGTGCTTTTATCTGAGTTCAGTTTGAAGGGGTTGGGGGATTTTTGGACCTTGAGAGCTTGTTTGGAGGTTCTGGGGGGGGGTGCAGGCCGCAGGTACTCTTGACTGAAGAACGGTCCTTCTTTATTCGGGGAAGGCCATCCGCTGACCGACTGAGCGCATAGCTTTGGGAGGGACCCACACGGAGCAGACCCACCTAGGTGGGAGGGACCTGCCTAGCCAGCCATGTCAGCCGAACCATCCCTGGCGATCAATGGGGTGACAGATGTCAGATGTCGCAATCAGATCATCCTCACATCCTACTGAGGATTTTTGTCAACCCCATTTGTTTTGGGCATATTTGTCAATTGCATTTTTGGAATTGTTTGATTGCTGGTGAAAGATTCAAGGCTGTTTCCTACTGAGAAACATCTGTTTTGAAAAGCACTCTATTTGATGTTGAAAGCCTTCTCGGGACACCAGAAAAGTAGCCCAGAACCTCCAAGTTGGTGGGGAGTCTCTTAAGGTACGTTTTTTGCAAAGGGTAATTTGCTTTATTTCTCCCTACTTTGGAGGATGTGATTTGTACTTGGATTAGGGTGTTTCTTTTTCAGCGTCTGTTCCAGGGTGGCTAACAGAAGCAAGGAGATGATTCCTTTTAATTGGAAGTTAACTGCTCAAGTTTTGATTTTGCTCTTTCAGCTGTTTCTACAGAATAGTCCAGAATTGATGTCTAAGGTGAAGGCTCAAACGCTGAAAACCCTAAAGGGATTAACAAGGCTGTGTTTCTCTGTATTTGCTTTAATTGAACTTTTTCTTCCTGTTTCCAAAGTCTTAGGAGATCACTGGAGTGATTGGTGATGACTTCTGCCTGCAACACTCCATATTTTTTAGGAGTTTGATTTTTATTCCATGAAGAGAACTTGATCTTGATTTTTTTTTTCTGAGCCCGTGAATAAAACTGCAGTTTCATAAGCTATTCCAATGGGTTAAATGACAACTAAGAAAACTGTCCAGGTCTGAGCGGGGTGATGTGGTGAAATTGGGGGTCTGTGGCGCTAACTTGGTAATGCTGCATTAGGATGTGCCATTTTGTCCTGGTGGGCAGAGATTCAGAGAAGGGAAGCTGATGTTTTCTCATGAGAGGGACAGACAGAGGGGATTTAGGAAGGAGTGCGGCTAGGGAGGTGAAGAGAAAGCTGGCGAAAGGAGGGGAGGTTAGCAAAGATGCTGGAGGCTCTGAAGCTGCTGCCGCCATGAGTGGCAGTGGGGCAAGAAAGGAAGCCATATTTTGAGCTTCCATGTGTAGTCTGGGCCTGTGAGGAGCCTGGGGAGGTGTGCTGGAGAGACTTGAAACCTGTGTGGGCTGACCTGGAAACTCAGTACTTGGAAATTTGCTTTGACTTGAAAACTGCAAAGCTTGAGAATTGTCTGGACACCTGAAAAGAACTTGGAGTGCTGCTGTTCTCATCATGAGATGTCTTGAGGTGGTTGCTGCTGCTGTTCAGAGTGAGTCTTGGTGGTTCAGGCCAGAAGAATGCTGGATCTGTGCCTTTTGGAGAAGGACTGATGACGCCATCTTGGTTTCTTCATTTGGCTTGAAGGTGGGACTGCCGCCATTTAGTGGATGCATGTGGCTAAGGATCCACATGTAGCATTTTGGACAAGAGACTGAACTATGAGGTAAGATTACCAAAGGGGTCCCTGGTACCCTCAGTGACTTTTGTCTAGTTTGTCTTTTTAGTGAATAAATATTATTTTTGCCTCTTTTTAAGATAGTTTTTTTGCATACTGTTTGCATAGGCTGGGAAGAACCTAGGGAGTGACTAGGTTTAAAGGGCCAGTTGCTTCCACTTGTAAGTTTAGTTAAATGCCCTGCTTTGCTTGTTTTCTTACCCAATTTCAGGTCTGTATGTTGTCTGTCTGTATGTCTTCCCTTTGTGTCTTGAGTTCTGGACACTGTATAATTGGTGCCTATAGACATTTTGAGTTAGGAGATGTAGTGGAAACAGGCACAAATACCTTTAGTAAATATCATCTGGGGTAATTTTTGGTTAGTGGAAACTAATTCCTAATTTAATGGTTTGTTTTGAAACATGTGCCTAGTAGGCTGTATTGGTTGTAATTTTTTTCTCTTCTACTTGGGGAATTGATGTTGGGTATATAATATCTTTTAAATGTTGGTAAGAGTGGGAGTTTGTAAAATTTAAGGATGGGGGGGTTGAGATAGGCTCTGTTATGAGATCAAACTAAAAATTATATTTTGATGATCAACATTGTACTATTGAGCTCACAGAAATTTAATGTTTTTGTTATTGCTGTTTTCTAAAACTTAAGAGAAAACTTAAGAGATCCAAAGTGAGGGGGAGAAATTGTAGTCTTTCATTTGACTGAACAAAAGGAATTTTAGGGGATCTCTTTGGAGCTCCTGAAACAGTCCATAAAGTTTCTCCCTTTCCTCATGGGAAAGATGTGAGGTGAATTTGACCTATATGTTATTTACCTGGGAAATTGGAACTTAATGGGAAATGTTGTCACTTGGAAGAAATGTATAACTTTGGCATATACATAAATGTTAACAATGTTCTAAAATTTACGTGAAACCTTTACCTGCCTGATATATAATTTGTTGATTACTATGTCATACTCTGTGGATATAAAATACTTGTACCTGCTTTCTGATACTTAGCAGTAACCATGCTTCATCCTATCAGAGCTGTTTTAATGACATTATTCGACTATTTTCTTTTCAGATGATGATTGAGAAGCTAATTTAAAAAAATGATTCCAGGTACCACAAGAGTAACAGAACTTTGCTGTTTTGTGAGGTTTGTTTTTACCTTTTCTTTTTTCTTTTTATTCTTTAAAATGGAGTGTGTTAGATGCCTCTATATTTTTGTTCAGGTGACTGAAGAAACTGGAAAAACAACTGCTGCTATTGTTGTATTATATACTGTTATATATATTATATATAATATATCTTTATATGTATATATACATATATATATATATTTTTTTTTTTTTAGAGACTAGGTCTTGCTATGTTACCCAGGGTAGTCCCAAACCCATGGACTCAAGTGATTCCTAGCCTCAACCTCCCAAGTAGCTGGGATTACAGGTGTGTACTACCACGCCCGGCTATTTTTTCAGAGACTAGGTCTCGCTATGTTGCCTAGGGTAGTCTAGAACCTGTGGACTTAAACGATTCCTGGCCTCAGCCTCCCAGAGCTGAGATTACAGGCATGCGCCACCACACCTGGTTATTTTATGCCTTATATATAATATATATTAATATGTATCTTTATATATATCTATATATATCCTTATATATTTATGTGCATAGACATACATATATACATTCTTTTTGGAAACCAGCTGAACTGTCAACTTTGGGAAAAGTATCCCAGCTCTGTACCATGTTGGGTTGACACTGTACAGAAATCAACAGCCATAGTGGTCTAGGAACATTAAACATGTTTTTTTCCATTTGTACAGCGGTGACACACTGTATTAAATACATAAGGTCTTGTCTACATGGGATTCATTAAAGAAGCTAATATTTTCTAAATAGCAAAAAAATGAAAATTTTGAAAAAGGGTTCAGTTCACTATGACAGACTGGGATTCCACAGTACCACTTGAACCTACGGAAATGAGTGAATATCAAGATGTGAGCTCAACACCAGCAACGGGATCCGGCTGTGGGACAAACTCCCCCAACCCCTCCTCCAGGGGTCCCTGGAGCCACAGGCCTGGCCGACTCTCAGAAGACCCTGCTCTTCAGGGCCAGCCACTGCCAGCTGCCCCCGCTGCTCACCACACTGTCTCTCTAGCCGGGTCCTCGGCCATGCTCCTTACTTAAACTCGGTGCCGCCATCTCACCATCTGATAACAGTGGCCTGACACTGCCTACCTGGTAGGGTTTCTGTAAGATTAGATGTCCATAAACTGCCTGGTGCAATAGCTGGAACTTTCGAGACCAGGTCTTGCTATGTTGCCTGGGGTAGTCTCGAGCCCACGAACTCAAGCGACCCCAGGCCTCTTGCCTCCCAGCACTTGGATTACAAGTGCACACCACCATGCCTGGCTCTCAACAAATGCTTTGTTGAGTTACTACTTGGGCCCCAGTCCTGTGCTAGGGCCTCAGCGGAGGATCCAGGAAGGCGGGTTGCTGTTCTTCCTTGAGAGAAGAAGTCTAGAGGAAGCCGCAGGCTGACCTTTCCCCTGTGGAGCTGGGGAGTGTGTGGGGGGAGGGGAAGGGATGCTGTGAGG